>FXXK01002498.1:23573-35716 GCA_900184695.1 Betula pendula | reverse complement strand
GTGTGGTCCTTTGAATTAGGACAATGGTCTTCGAATCAAATCGATAAATATAATGCCCTTCGAATCAGAGCATTGGCCTACTAATCAGGCCCAAATAAATGTCCTTCGAATCAGGCCAATAAAAGTAATGCTCTTCGAATCAAAGCATTGGCCTTCGAATCAGGCCTAATATCACTCGCACCTACCTTGGGGTGTTTCAAACATAATTCAAGGTGCTCATTGCTAATATATATATATATATATATATATATTAATTCCTGAACCATGGAATCGGGACCCATGTCACATGTCAGAACACTGGGTGGGCGATAGCAGGCTAGCCCTTGTCCTATTTGACCCGCATGTTTTTGCAGAGAGAGATGAGGCAAAAAGTAAAAAGCAGAAAAGATTAAAATTCATTGGTCTCCGTCGCTCCAACGCAAGCATAATGGCTCCCCTTTATTTTCCCTTTATATTCTCAATTTATTGTCGTTAGCCTCGGCAATCGGAGTTAGGCTTTAAAAAAGTAAGAAGGAAATATACAGCAGAAAGTTTCCGTGGTTTTGACAGAAGCCTTGTCCGTTGTTCCTCTATCCGGTGAAGACTGAAGAGTAGGAGACCTCTTCTCAAGACTGTAAGTAATGATATACTTTCAAACATTAATTTATATTTGCTCAGTTTCACAACTCACATGACAACACCATTTTGAGCGACTTATGTGAAGTCAATTCACCATTTTTTTTTTTAATGCAATTTGTGTGAGTTAAGAACAATTAACATATCATTAGGGATGAATGTAAGTTACAACTGCTTGTCGCTAATAGTGTCCACTACGGTTGCCACTATATACTGACTTTAGCATTAAATAAATATCAAATTTTTTATTTTTTCTTTTTAACTAGGAAAACACAATTTTTTCTTTGCGCCACACTCTCACTTTTCTCCAAACAATCGTTGTTAGCTTCCATGATAGCACAACGGTTAGCTTCCATGATGTATTCAGGGCTCATGACTTAGGTTTGATCATCCCAGCTAAAATCATACACTATAGAGCCGGCATCCTCGACCTGGGCTGACCGAGTGGATAACAGGTATATCACATACATAACCATACAACTGTTTTATTTTATTTTGTCAAGCCAATTAGAGAAAGAAACGAGTAGATGATAAAAATGTATATCTGAGAACTAAAGTAGTCTTTTTGAGGTGGATTTGAGTTTACACTAAATGGACTAAAACCATATTTTTGAAAAGCAAGATGTCCAATTTGATTATTTCTCCAATTGACCCCGTAATGTAAATATGAACTTGGGCCTTATTTCTCAAGTTACAATTGCCTTGGACTTCAATAGTTCGGCTTCCTTCATTTAACAGTCACAACAGTCCGCAAAGAATGAAACTCGCTTAAAAGAGCGGTGACTTCTTATCTCGTTTCTCCACCACCATACACTCTGAGAGCGTATAGAACGCAGAAACCTTTTATCTAATCTTCCATTTCATGTCATGGCCATCCTTCTATCCTGGATTAGACACACTTGAACGCAAAAGCAAGGGAATGGCAGCTGCAGCCTGTTTGAACTATGGAGCACCAGCCTCGCTCAATCTCCAGCAGAAGCAGCAAAAACTAAGAAAGAACTGCTTGATAGATGTAACGATGATGGGGAAGATAAAAGGAGGAGGATATGGTAAGGCAAAGAAAAGGATTGGGATGGTGAGATGTAGTGGCATAGGCATAGGGGACTTCATAGGAGGGGATTTGTTGAAATTAGATCTGGGCCGTTGGCTGTCGGACGTGGAAGAGCACAAAGCCCTTGCCATATACACCCCACACGAGGGAGGCTACGAGGGCCGCTACCTTAACCGACTCAGATACCAGGGCTACTATTTCCTGGACCTCACTGCCCGAGGCCTTGGAGATCCTGAGACCACCCTCACCAAGATTACCCCGTTTGCCCTGTGAGTTAATTATATTTACATTCAATTTCTTTCTATCTCCGGCTTGTTGTTCTCTTTAAATATCTAATTTTGTTTTGCTATTTGCTTTGTTAAAGTATAGGCCCATTTAGGGAAACAGCCCATTGCAAGGTGGTATTTCCCACCAGAGGTTGATTATAGGCTCGCTGCACTGCCTCCTGATGCCAAAGGACTTGTGGTCTGGATAATTGAAGCCAAGGTAATCATGATTAACAGAAACCTCAATATATAGCCTGCAACCAAATCTTACTGTCATGCATACCTTTCTTTGCATAGGTTCTTTCCAAGTCGGAATTGCAGTTTCTCGCTTTGCTTCCTACGCTGCGCCCCAAAGTCAGGGTCATTGCTGAATGTGGTAACTGGTAGGTTATCCAAAACTCCCTTTTTTCTTTTTCTTTTTTTTTGGCTCAATAAAACCTAAGCCAATCCACAGCACCATACTTTTGCTACCTTCTTCCTACTGCACGAAAGCAGAGAATGTTATGTTTATGCCAACAACTCAATCTATGCGCAGGAGAAAGTTTGTGTGGAAGCCCCTCAAAGATATTGCGGGACTAACTACAAATGAGGGAGCATGACAACACAAGTCAAACATAGAGGAAGTCAGAACAACTTTATTCACCTTCCAGCTTCACTCTCATCTTCCTCTCAGCTGACAAGACCCCTAAGCTCTATTCTTCTTGAACAAATGTTGTAAAAAGTACAGAATACATTTCATCCAAGATAAATCAATCACAAATTTCACCCAAACCGAACTTATTAGAGTACTAACGGCTCCGTTTGGCAAAAGTTTGGGTTGAGGTTTGAGATTTTTGAGTTTTGAATGGTAATAAGAAGTAATTGATGTGATATAAAATAGAAAAATATGTTATAAATTTTTTATATGAAAATTGAAAAAGTTTTTTTTCTTTAGTGAATTTTTTATTTGAGTAGTAATAAAAATTGATTGATGTAATATAAAAAATAAAAAATAAAAAAGGTTAAAAAGTGATTGATGGAATATAAAAAGTTGAAATGTTTTGAAGTGATTTTTTTAGAGGATTTTACAAAACCCTTATCCAACCCTTCGCCAAACATACCCAACATTTTTGCAACAGCATGGTCAAAACACACAAAATTTGCATGGTTGCTTATTTGTAAGCACACATTGCTAAGAACGTCACTATCTATTCCAGGGGAAAAGTTTAAGACAGGTGGTAAAATTAGCAAATATCATTATATCTAATAAACTGTACATCATTCACCCAAATAGTGTAAAGGATGTTACATCGTGCTGCACCTGTCTACTTTACAATCTAGAGGTGCGAGTGCTAATGTCCATCTCCTTTAATCTAATCTACTAGTTGTTCTTCTTCCCTTGAAAAAATAAATTAACACTAAAACACTTCCATTCAAAAAGGGAAGAAAAAAAAAAAAAACAAAGAAAAATCAGCTTTACAAGAGAAATCACCTTTACTAGATTTTCCTCTTCCCACGTCTTCCAGTGTCTAAATCCACTAGCCTTGATGATGATGGAGCAGGTAAAGGGGTAGACAAACCGATAGACTCTGGGATGTCAAGATTGACTCTCATGGAAGGGCCTGGGGTTGCACGCTTGATGTCAAGTTCATGAAACTGCTGAACTTCAAGTCTTACTTTGTCAATCTGCTCATTAAGAATATAAGAAAAAATCAGCAGTAAGTGTCTGCTGGTCTAAAACATTGGTCATATCAACTCATATGTCAGCTATACTTGGTAGGAGATTAAAAGCACAAAAGTAGACAACTGCCCTTACTAGTTCAATATGATGAATGGACGAATGTGCATCAGCAAGTCTCCTTTGCAGATCATCTACCTTTTTCCTTTGATATTCAGCATTTTCCATTTCATTTCCCCTCTCATCTAACTCTTGGTACAAGGCTGCAAGAACAGTAAATAGTAACAAGAGAACAGAGAAATGAAATAAGTGTGCCAATCCAAATATTTTAGATCAACTTAATGGGTCAGGTACTAAAGATCTGCAAAATACTTTCAGACGCTGCATGATGAGTTAGAATAGTGAATATAACCCTTCTAATACTTCTTTGACCCATTTCCACCATCATAACTGTTCCAATCACAGTAATGTATCAATTAGAAGGATAAGGAGGTCATGGAATTGCCATTTTTAAATATGTACAAACATGTGGAGTTGTGGTGATCAGGCTGAAAACATAGAAAAACTTCATACAATGATGATACTGTCATAAACCCAGCAACAATCAGTCCCAACCTGTGCATTTTACAAGATAGGGAACCTTTGTTGCATTCAGAAAATACTAGCTTACTGGTTTTAATAATGTGAGTGATTATAAGGAATGGGATATACCTGTCAAAACAGAAAGCACCCAGATCTGGGTTGGGATATCATAAAGCTTCTTTGCCAATGTTAGAGATGATCTCAAGATATCTCTAGATTGTACAGTGTCGTGCAGGACAAGTGCCAAACTCCCAAGGATTGTCAAATACTGAGATACAAGTTGAAGATTCCCCAAATGATTATGAGTCAACTGCAGTCCTTTGGCCAGTCGATTTCTGCACCATAGTTGTTATCTTAATATAGGGAGAGAGGGGATTGTGGTTGGTAGAGTTGATTACTTATTGGCTGATGTCCAGAGCTACAACTGCCCTTGGGGCCAATTACAAAATAAATAAATAAAGAGCTCCGACTGTAGATTAATTTATAGATATGTGTCTGGCTTATCCCCAGGACCCAATGAGATTGAAATGTTTTTATGGAAAACAAAATAGGATAAGGAGGAGGATTCCAGGATTTGGCATACAAATTGTTGTAATCACAAAGGCACAGTGGTCAATCCTTTTTTATTATTTCTATTTTCTGTGTCATTTCTTTGTGGATTTGGTGAAATCTTGGTGGCTGTCTTACCAATTTCAAGGTTGCCCTAGTTTTGTTTTGGCGTGCAAATTGAAAGCTTTGAAAGCCGATTTGAGGAAGTGGAATGCAGAAGTTTTTGGGCATGTAGGGAAGCGAAAGAAGTCTATGCTGGAAGGCATTCGTGAGATTGATGATATTGGGGAGGAAAGAGCTTTGTCTGAGGAGGAAAAAACGAAAAAGCTTGATCTCACTAAGGAGGTGGAAAGGCTGTTGCTGTGTGAAGAGGTGAGTTGGAGACAGAAATCTAGGGCTCTATGGTTGAGAGAGGGGGACAAGAATACCAAATTCTTTCATAGAGTGGCGAATTCGAATAGACGGAATAATTATATGAGTCTTTGTCGATTAATGGGTCTTTGACGTCAGATATCCCTACTATGAAGAATCATATAGTTCAGTTTTATTCTCACTTGTATTTCGAGCAGTGTCGATGGAGGCCAAAGCCCGATGGTTTTTCTTTTCACTCCATTGGTGCTGAGGAAGGATCTTGGTTGGAAAGAGATTTTGAAGAGAATGAAGTGTTTGAGGTGGTTCAAGCTATGAATGGAGATAAGGCCCCAGGGCCCGATGGGTTTTCTTTGGCTTTTATTAAAACATGTTGGGTCGTTCTTAAAGAGGATATTATGGCAGTTTTTCAAGAATTTCATAGCAAAGGGAGTTTTGAGAAAAGTCTGAATGCAACTTTCATTTCCCTCATTCCTAAGAAAGTAGGTGCCATGGACGTCAAGGATTTTCGTCCTATTAGTCTAGTGGGTGCTGTGTATAAGATCCTCTCTAAGGTGTTAGCAAACAGACTGAAACATGTATTGGACACGATCATTTCTAAGTCACAAAACGCTTTTATTCAGGGAGACAGATTTTGGATTTGGTCTTGATCGCAAATGAATGCATTGACAGCCGCCTTCGATCTGGGGTCCCAGCTTTGATATGTAAACTTGATTTAGAAAAGGCCTATGATCATGGTAATTGAGAGTTTCTCTTATATGTGTTGCAAAGATGTGGTTTCGGAGGGAAATGGAGAGCGTTTTGTATATCCACAGTGCGTTTTTCCGTTTTGTTTAATGGAACCCCTTCGGGATTCTTTAGTAGTGATCGGGGACTAAGGCAAGGGGATCCATTGTCCCCTTTGCTTTTTGTGATTGTTATGGAGGCTCTAAGCAGGATGATGGCCGTCACTGAATCTAGGGGTCTCGTGGATGATTTTTTTCTGTGGGCTCAAGGAATAACGCAGGTATGGTTGTGTCACATTTATTATTCGCCGATGATACTTTGATCTTTTGTGGTGCCAATGAGTATCACATTCGTAATTTGCGATGCCTATTTCTATGTTTTGAATCGGTCTCGGGGTTAAAAATTAACTTGTCCAAATCTGAGATTATACCTATTGGTGAGGTGAATGATATAGACAGTTTGGCTAGCCTCTTCGGGTGTAGGGTGGCTCGGCTTGCGATGAAGTACTTGGGCCTTCCGTTGGGGGCACCTTATAAGTCGATTGCTATATGGAATGGTATCCTCGAGAATATGGAAAGGCAACTGGCCGGTTGGAAGAGGATTTACTTGTCAAAGGGTGGGAAGCTGACGCTGATAAAAAGCACTTTGTCAAATTTACCCACTTATTTGTTATCCTTGTTTCTTATTCCGGTGGGTGTGGCAAACAAGTTAGAGAAACTACAACGAGACTTTTTATGGGGTGGTCTCACTGAGGAGTTCAAGTTCCATTTGGTTAAGTAGTCTCAGATTTGTTTTCCTTTGCAGCTTGGTGGATTGGGCGTTCGTAATCTGCATTAGTTTAATCAAGCACTATTGGGTAAATGGTTGTAGAGGTTTGCTACAGAAAAGGAAGTGTTCTGGCGGTTGATAGTGGAAGCAAAATATGATTGTTTGAATGGAGGTTGGTGTTCTAAGGAAGTGGAGGGGCCTTTTGGAGTTTGAGTGTGGAAACATATTTGCGCGGGGGTGGGGTGTATTTTCGAGTTATCTTTCTTTTGATGTTGGAGATGGTTCCCTTATTAGCTTCTGGCATGATGTTTGGTGTGGCACTCAATCTCTAAAGGATGCCTTTCCAAAGTTATTTCGCATTGCTCGAAGTAAGGAGGCGAGGGTGGTGGATAATATGCAAATTTCCAATGGGGCTTTGCTTTGGAATGTGTCTTTTTTCCGAGCTGTTCAAGAATGGGAGGTAGAGGTGGTGCTTTCCTTTTTTGGTTTGTTGTACTCTTTCAGATGGCGACAAGGAGGGGAGGATTGTATTCGGTGGATTCCCTCAAAACGGAAGAAGTTCGAGGTGCGTTTGTTTTTCCATGAGCTGTCTACTTCAGGGGTCTCTTCCTTTCCTTGGAGGAGTATCTGAAAAGTTAAAGTTTCTATGCGAGTAAGTTTCTTTGTGTGGACGGCAGCTCTTGATAAGATCTTGACAGTGGATAATCTACGTAAGAGAAGAGTCTTAGTAGTGGGGTGGAGTTGTATGTATAAGAGGAGTGGCGAATCTATAGATCATCTTCTTTTGCATTGTGATGTGACACGAGATTTATGGAGTGTCATTTTCTCTCTTTTCGGCGTTACGTGAGTAATGCCTGAGACGATGCTAGATATGTTAGCTTGTTGGAGAGGTCAGAGGGGAAATCGGCCTGTTCTACCGGTGTGGCGAATAGCCCCGCTGTGTGTCATGTGGATTGTTTGGCGAGAACAGAATGCCAGATGTTTTGAAGATCATGAGAAGTCAAAGATCAAGATCTTAAATTTTATGCTCAACTCTCTCTTTGTTTGGATTAGGGCGTTTCATATTTCTCTTTTGCCCAGTTTTTCGCATTTTGCGGAGTTTTGTAGTTCTTTTTGCCTTTAGTGAGGCTTTTTTTTTTTGTATATTTCCTGTGTACTAGGGTTGCGTCCCCCTGCGTTTTTCTATGATATGATATGCATTATTTATCAACAAAAAAAAAAAAACAATGTCATTAGATAGCCAGCAAGGGCATTAGAGGATTCATTCCAAGGAAGCTTGTTCCCCTTGGTCTTCATGGCATTTGGAGGTTTAAACCAATTCTCTGGACAATGAGAGAAAAAAAGAGCAGTCTGGAAGACAGAGACTAAGACAAATTTTCTGACAAAAATTTGAAACCATGTCAAATTATTGTGTGAATATTCCATAGATATTTTTATTATTATTATTATTTTGAATGGTGAATATTAAAAAAAAAAAGCACATCATGGGGAATATTCCATAGATACTATGTAATAAGCACATCATGAATTTGACTCATTTCAGATGCCATGGAAAACAAAATAATTGATTTATCTCCATATGGAAGTCAAAATTATTCCGGATTAATAGCAAATGATAACCACTCGGATGAGGGCAGGCGTTAATTAATGCTACAAACATTTGCCTTGATTCCTGTAGATCATGCTGTTTCATCAATAAAAGGCCATAAGCAAAAAGGACACCAGTTTTCTCTCGAACTCCAACAAAAGAATCCATCATTCTGTAAACCGGTCCTATCAAATCAAGTGCCTGCCCATACCATTCAGTGTTAAAACATGGTCCACTGCAATACTAAACTTTAAGTTACCAATCAAATTAACAACGTTGCAATTACAATAAATATCTCACCTGTGAAGATGATTCAGCATCGCCAATGCAGATGTAAGAGACAGCTGCATATATTTGGCACATAGCTTGCATTGATTTGCTCTCTGTGAGCTGAATAAACACAAATGGAGCATTTAGTTTTGACTTCTTATTAAATAAGATTCATATGTGATATCAAGCACCAGCTAAACCAAATAAACACCAATAGACACAGGCCTGCTTTAAGCTAAACGAAAACCACAGAACTTGTAGATTTTTTTTTAGTTTATAAGTAATGTTTTGGCCCCAAGTGGAGGGGGAAGGGGAGAGGGAGGGGGAAAAGGATATTTGAACTAGTGGTCCCCAACCGATTGAACTACCCTGGGGTCCAAAGAACTTGTAGATTTAAAAGTGTACCTTTGCTGCTTCAAAATAATGATAAGTTGCTTCGCTATAACAGCCTACATAATGAGCATATTGCCCCCTAAGCATCTGAATAATGCTTTCACAAGCTTGTAAGATTGTTGGAAAGCGTATGTACCAATTTTTCATCTGCACCAAAGCCTGCAAGCAGAGAGAACATGTTGAAGATTATGATTGATTTTCCATGATTTGTTTCCTTAATGTTGAAGATTATGATTTCTTTCCTTAACTTATTTGATTGTAATCGACCATTACTTTCTTTCCTTAATAGTGTGTATCTCTCTTCTATATAAATCTTTGCAAATGTATGAAACGTATGACAGTAAAAATTCTTTCGGCCTTCTCTTCTTCTTTCCTTTTTTTCTCAACTTGGTATCATAGCGAAATTCTGGTTGTTTTTTTTTTTGTGTGGTTGTTTTGTTTCATGCTCGTGTCTCCCAAAACAACGTTACCGGCGTTGGGTCTTCAGTATGTGTTGGTTGCCACAAAAGACCCACTTTTGAGATTCTTCGAAAAAACCTGAAGCATCTTGGGTGAGTATTGTGCCACCAGCGTCACCGACGAACATGTGTCAATTGAAGCTCCCCATTCTCGATTGGCATCGGTGCTCGAAGGGGGACTGTATGCGGGTGAGGAGACTCAACGGTCTAATTTGAGTCAATCTCTAAAGAAACATGACTTTCTGATGCAGTGGTGAATTTTCTGGCAATCCTGTGCAAACAGTGATGGAGGAAATACAACACGACATGTCATTTTGTAAGAAGAATAGAATGAGTCATATCGGCTTGGAGAAAACCACATGTCGTTTAGTTCAAAACCAAACGATATGTCGTTCAAAGGAAGCACACGACATGTAAGTCCCCCTAAATGATAGGTCGTATTAAGCAGGCCTAAAAAAAACAGTCAGAAGGATGTTGCTCTCTTTTTTGATTACATGATATGCGCTGTGTAGTTCAGTTTAAATATTTGCTAAGCTCAATTGTTTAGTGGAGCAATTTTGGTTGGATGTTTGTTTTAAAATGTTGAGATAAATCAGACCCTAAAAATTCACAAAAAATGAGTAGAGAGTCAGGTGACCTCTATAGTGAAAATCAAACTCTCCAAATCACAATTGTGAAGTTGGATGGGTTGAATTACCTTTTCTTGGTCGCAACCGGCCATGCTACATATTAAGAGTCGAGGAAAGATGGGATACCTAAATAGAAAGTAGGGTTCGTTTGAGTGTCAAATTTATTCGATTTTATTTGATTCTTTGTTGACTTTACAGATACCGAGAAAAAAAATTTTGAATTATGTTTGGATGGTTTAGAAAAAAATGTTTAAGTAGGTGAATATATTTGAAAAAGATATAATTAAAATGAATAAAATATTATATTTTAATTCTAAAAATTTTTTAAAAAAATTGTGGGTGGTTCGAAACCACCCTAGGGTGGCCAAGCCACCCCAAACGTGCGGGGCTGGATGCAGCCACCCCGAAATTTGCTTCAAGGTGGCTCGGCCAACCCCTATTATTATATATATATATATTCAGTTTTTTTTTTAAAATAAAAATATATTTTTATATTATATTTTGAGTTGAGTTAAATAAATTTGAAGTTGAGTTGATAAATTTGAGTAATGGAAGATAGTTGACTTTTGAGAAGAATTGGGTTAGATAGAAAAAAATTTGGTCCCAAACAGGCCCTATAAGAACCTAAATTAGATGATCCTTCTTATGACAGTGGGAGGCTAAGAATTCGATGATTATGTCCTGGTTATTACACTCTATGCTAATGGATATTAGTCAAGTTATTTTTTTTCCGCATGACAAGATAGGTTTGGAATGCATTAGCTCATACATACTCAAAAATGGGGAATGCAAGTCCATTTACGAATTGAAGTGACGAATACATGGAACAATTTGAGTTATTTTTCAAATACCCGAATTTGATGTTTTACAAGAATTAACCGTTGATGGAATTACTGTATTATGTCTATTTCGAATAAGTCAAAATTATGGTGAGACAAGCTATATTTTTGGTGGAGGTGCAAATATGTTGTACCATGTGAGTATTTATTTAAGAATTTAGATTTTACCATGATTTGAGGTAAAACAAAAAATTATCTTGTTAACTTATGCTTGATGTTGTAAATTTTTGTATTGACACGTTGAGTATAATATTCTGAATATTGATAATATTAGCTATGAGAACCTCAAGGGGTTGACTCAAGTGGTAAGGGCATTAGTCTTTGTAGTAGTCTCATAAGGTCTAAGATTCGAATCCCCTTGGTGCAAAAAATTTCTTGGGGCCAGCCCACCGGAGAAGCCAGAGTATTACCCAATCCGTGTGGAGGGAGCGCTTTACACGAGTCAGAGATTTACCTGACAGGGGTAGGTCTACAAAGTGGCCTTGCCTTGGAGAAGTTCCTCGTTATATATATATATATATATGATAAGTAAGATTTTATTAAAAAAGAAAAGAGCCCCCACGTACACCGGGAGTATACACAAGGAACTACAAAAAACGCCCAAACCTAAAACAATAAGACACCCCTACAAAGAACCCAAACCCAATACAACAAGCCACCCCTAAACCCGCAAACACACCCTGTCTTTAATATNAAGTACAAAAATAATTTAAGTAATTAGCCATTCGAACTAGTGACCTCCACTTTATGAGACGTAGTCCTCAGTTGATAGAGCTATCCCTTCGGGTTAGTACAAAAAATAAATTCAAATGTTAAAAAAGTGCAAGCACTAAAATATTCTTTCAAGAACATGACCTAGTAATAGGAGTTACAGTGTCAACTCATTGAGTATGCCCCATAGTGTGTGGCATAAACCATGGCTATAGTATTAAATAATAGAGATAATTAGGCTTAATGAAGATAAAATTGAAAACTATGGCAGAAACTTTTTGCTAATATAATACATTAATTAGGTTAACCTAATGATGAGATTATACCTATACTATCAAACTCAAAGAATGCCTGCATGAGGGCATATCAGCCTTTGAACAGAACCTCAAAAATTGTGCGCACACGCAAGAGAGAGAGAGAGAGAAATGAAGATAAAGATTGGCATGCCATTCCCTTTCATAATAAACATTGCAAAATTTCATAAGAAGAAAAAAAGCAACCAAATTAATCATGGCAATAATGGAGGAAAAAATCCTACCTCTTGTGCTTCAACAAATTCAGACCGCGTGAGCTCAATAGCCACTTTATTTTCAAGGAACTGCATTAGCAGCATTAAGTACACACCAGCCATCCAAATGGCAGAGTGTTGCAAATCCACTTCTGCACAAAAAC
>FXXK01002498.1:0-15325 GCA_900184695.1 Betula pendula | reverse complement strand
TTCTCCTTCCTTTCCTCTTCGTTTTCTTTTTTCTCTCTTTTTTCTCTTTCCCTGGTTCTGTCATCGTTCACAAACAACCTGGTTGGCTGAGATTACGGCTCTGGGCTTCACGCCCGTGTTAGGAGAGCACTAGCGTCGACATTGTGAACTTGCTGACATGCTGCACTCCGACAGTGGTTGGTTTGGTGTTGTCTCACGTTTTCCCTGAGTTAAAAGCATGTTTCAGGGACGTTGGTTGGTATCGTCGTGGTTGGTGGCGCCGTCGTTAGTGTTTTCGGCGCTTTCTGTGGTGGTTTGTGTCGTTTGAGGTGGCCGGCGATGACTCTAGTGGTGGAGTGAGGCTTCCGGCGTCGGTTCCGTGGTCGATTCAGTCTCGTCGGTGTGCTCGTCGACGTTCTCTGTTGCTCCGGTCGTGGTCGCCGGCCAGGTCTGTGTGTCGCTGGCACGATTCCGATGAGTTTCGGCGTTCTCTGTTGCTCCGGTCGTGGTCGCCAGCTGTCATTGTGGTCGCCGGCCAGGTCTGCGTGTCGCCGGCACGATTCCGGTGAGTTTCGGCGAGCCTATCTCTGTTTTGATTGGGCCGGGTCAACCCAAGCCCACACGGGTCAGGCCGGTTCAGCCCAATCTCTTCAGGTCCGGTTCGTTCAGAATTACGGGTCAACCCGACCCGCCTTGCATCCGCCCAACTTGCTCTCCACCAGTTCAGCTCGTTTAAGATCCGGTTCAGGTGAATTCAGGACCGGTTCAGTTCGTTGCAGTCCTTTTCAGGCCGGTTCAATTCGTTGCAGTCCGTTTCAGGCCGGTTCATATCCGGTTCAGTACCTCTCAGTGCCGGTTCAGTACCTTTCAGGACCGGTTCAATTCGTTGCAGTCCGTTTCAGGCCGGTTCAGATCCGGTTCAGTTCGTTGCAGTCCGTTTCAGACCGGTTCAGATCCGGTTCAGTACCTCTCAGTGCCGGTTCAGTATCTTTTAGACCAGTTCAGTGCTTTTCAGGCCGGTTCAGTACCGGTTCGGGCCCATTCCGTCCCGGTTTCACCTTCTCCAGGTTTATTTGTGTCGTTTTTTGCCTCGTTTACACACTTTCTTGATTGTGTTCTTGTGTTTGAGATTCGTTGTGGTTACTTTGACACATAATGGCTACTACTAACTCGGATATACCCACTTCGTCTACTATGAGCAATGCACCTTTGACATCTTTGTCTACTTTAAGCAATGCACCTATGACATCTGTGAAACTAAATGGAAAAAACTATGTTTATTGGGCCCGATCTGTTGAGGTATTCTTGAAAGGGAAGGGCCTGTATACTCATTTGCAATCAAGCAAACCGTCAGATCCTACTACTGCCACGCTTTGGGACCAAGAAGATAATCAAATTATCTCTCTTATATTGAACAGTGTTGAGCCTCACATTGGATCTTCGTGTATTTATCTTCCTACTGCCAAGGATATTTGGGATCATCTCAGTCATATGTACTCTGGTGCTGGGAATATTACTCGCATTTTTTAGGTGTGTAAACAATACTTTGGACTTGAGCAAGGTGCTCAGACTGTGGACGAGTACTACAATCAAGTTGTGGCCATCTGTAAGGAGCGGGACATGTATCAACCGCTCTCCGCTGATCTACAGAAAATGGCGCAACAACGTCAAGATGTGGATGTGGTTTGCTTTCTTCTCGGCTTGAAACCCGAGTATGAGTCAGTTCGTGCACAGATCTTGGGTGGTTCAGCTCTCCCATCTCTTCCTGAGGTTTTTTCTCGGATTCAGTGCGCTACTCTCTCTGATCATGGCCCTGCATTGAATTCTGAACGTAATGGTGATCGTGCTGCTTTTATTGCTGCCCGTGGTGGTTCTGGTAGTTCCCGTGGTNCGGCCTCCACTCTTCAATGGCATTGTCGTCTTGGTCATCCGTCTCTTCCTACTTTGAAGCGTCAAGTTCCCAGTCTTCGTCCTGAGTTGTCTGTGTCTTGTGAAGCTTGTCAGCTTAATAAGCATCGTCGTGTTTCTTTTCCGTCTAGAGTTGTCCGTAGGGTTTCGAGTCCTTTTGAGTTGGTTCATTCTGATGTATGGGGTCCCATTAATATCGTGTCCAATAAATTTCATTATTTTGTGACTTTTGTGGATGATTTTTCCCGTATGACATAGTTATTTTTAATGAAAAATCGTACTGAGCTATTCTCTATTTTTCAAATTTTTCGTACTATGGTTAAAACTCAATTTACTCAAAAAATCCGTATCTTGCGTTCGGATAATGCCAAAGAATACACATCTGGTCATTTTACCTCTTATTTGTCTGATAAAGGCATTCTCCATCAAACCTCTTGTGCTCATCCTCCACAACAAAATGGTGTGGCCGAACGCAAGAATCGTCATTTATTAGATGTTACACGTTGTCTCTTATCTCATATGCATGTCCCCAAACAATTTTGGAGTGATGCTGTTCTCACTGCTTGTTATCTCATTAATAGGATGCCCTCCTCGGTTTTAGATGGTGTCTCTCCTCATTCACTTTTATATCCTCCTTCCTCTCCGTTCTCCTTGCCACTTAAGGTCTTTGGGTGTGTTTGCTATGTCCATAATTTAGGTCCCGATTTTGATAAACTTGACCCTCGTGCTACTAAGTGTGTCTTTCTTGGCTATTCCTCCACTCAGAAAGGATATCGTTGCTATAGTCCTGTTCTTCGACGCTACTTCACTAGCGCCGATGTCACCTTTGTTGAGTCTCTCTCCTATTTTCCTGCTACTACTTCTTTGAGTGACTCTTCTCTAGCCCCTGATGTTACGTCTCTTCCGCTGCCTGTTCCATTTCTCTCTGAGCCTGCCTCTGCTCCTCCAGTCTTGTCACCACCTCGCTCGCCTGCTCCACTCCAAGTTTATACACGTCGACCGCGCCCATCAGCTCCTGCTCCTCCACCATCATNCGGCCTCCACTCTTCAATGGCATTGTCGTCTTGGTCATCCGTCTCTTCCTACTTTGAAGCGTCAAGTTCCCAGTTTTCATCCTGAGTTGTCTGTGTCTTGTGAAGCTTGTCAGCTTAATAAGCATCGTCGTGTTTCTTTTCCGTCTAGAGTTGTCCGTAGGGTTTCGAGTCCTTTTGAGTTGGTTCATTCTGATGTATGGGGTCCCATTAATATCGCGTCCAATAAATTTCATTATTTTGTGACTTTTGTGGATGATTTTTCCCGTATGACATAGTTATTTTTAATGAAAAATCGTACTGAGCTATTCTCTATTTTTCAAATTTTTCGTACTATGGTTAAAACTCAATTTACTCAGAAAATCCGTATCTTGCGTTCGGATAATGCCAAAGAATACACATCTGGTCATTTTACCTCTTATTTGTCTGATAAAGGCATTCTCCATCAAACCTCTTGTGCTCACACTCCACAACAAAATGGTGTGGCCGAACGCAAGAATCGTCATTTATTAGATGTTACACGTTGTCTCTTATCTCATATGCATGTCCCCAAACAATTTTGGAGTGATGCTGTTCTCACTGCTTGTTATCTCATTAATAGGATGCCCTCCTCAGTTTTAGATGGTGTCTCTCCTCATTCACTTTTATATCCTCCTTCCTCTCCGTTCTCCTTGCCACTTAAGGTCTTTGGGTGTGTTTGCTATGTCCATAATTTAGGTCCCGGTTTTGATAAACTTGACCCTCGTGCTACTAAGTGTGTCTTTCTTAGCTATTCCTCCACTCATAAAGGATATCGTTGCTATAGTCCTGTTCTTCGACGCTACTTCACTAGCGCCGATGTCACCTTTGTTGAGTCTCTCTCCTATTTTCCTGCTACTACTTCTTTGAGTGACTCTTCTCTAGCCCCTGAAGTTACGTCTCTTCCGCTGCCTGTTCCATTTCTCTCTGAGCCTGCCTCTGCTCCTCCAGTCTTGTCACCACCTCGCTCGCCTGCTCCACTCCAAGTTTATACACGTCGACCGCGCCCATCAGCTCCTGCTCCTCCACCATCATCCTCATCGTCTCCAGATCCCGTGCTTCCCCCTGCATCAGACTCCTTGCCCATTGCCCTACGGAAAGGTACCCGTTCTTGCACTACTCACCATCCTATCAGTCAGTTTGTATCCACTAGTTCTTTATCTCCTTCACTCTCTTGTTTTATTTCCCACCTCTCTAGTATTTCCATTCCAAAGACAGTGCATGATGCTTTATCTCACTCCGGTTGGAGACAAGCTATGGAATTGGAAATGAGGGCCTTGCATCAAAATGGGACGTGGGAGCTTGTTCCCTTACCACCTCATAAGAAGACTGTTGGTTGCAAATGGGTCTTTACAGTGAAGTTTCATCCTGATGGTTCCGTTGAACGATTGAAGGCTCGGTTGGTTGCTAAGGGTTATACACAAACGTATGGTATTGACTATGATGAAACCTTCTCACCTGTTGCCAAAATTTCTTCTGTTCGTGTTCTTATTTCTTTGGCTGCTAATCTGGATTGGCCCTTGTTTCAATTGGATGTCAAAAAATGCCTTTTTACATGGGGATTTGCATGAAGAGGTTTATATGGAGCAACCACCTGGGTTTGTTGCTCAAGGGGAGTCTCAGGGCCGTGTTTGTAAGTTGAAAAAGGCATTGTATGGTCTCAAGCAATCCCCGAGGGCATGGTTTGGAAAATTCTCCGAAGTGGTATTGAAGTTTGGTCTTCAGAGATGTCAGACGGATCATTCAGTATTTCACTTACACACTAGTGCAGGCTATATCTTTCTTGTGGTATATGTAGATGATATCGTTATTACTGGAGATAATTCAGGAGGCATTGCCCATTTAAAACAGTTTCTACAGCAGCAGTTTCATACAAAGGATTTGGACAAACTTCGATATTTCCTAGGTATTGAAGTTGCTAGATCTCGAACAGGTATCAACTTATCTCAGAGAAAGTATGCACTTGATTTATTAGAAGAGATAGGTCTCTTGGGTTCTCGACCAGTTGATGCTCCGATGGATCCAAATAAGAAATTATTGAAGGATGAAGGTGAGTTATTTGAAGATCCTGGCAGGTATCGCCGTCTAGTTGGGAAGTTGAACTATCTCACTATCACCAGGCCAGATATCTCATATGCAGTTAGTGTTGTTAGTCAGTTCTTTGAGGCTCCCCGGGTTTCACATTGGGAAGCTGTTACTCGCATTCTTCGGTATTTGAAGAAAGCCCCTGGTCTAGGAATACTATATAGACCAAATGGACATCTTAAAGTCGAAGGTTTTACTGATGCAGATTGGGTAGGTTCTCCTTCAGATAGACGGTCTACTACAGGTTATTGCACATTCCTCGGCGGTAATCTTGTCTCTTGGAAGAGTTAAGAAACAAACAGTAGTGGCACGATCTAGTGCTGAAGCAGAGTACAGGGCAATGGTTCATACTGCTACTGAGTTGACCTGGTTACAACATTTCCTCCAAGAGATTGGGTTCTCAGCTCCAACTCCTATTCCGTTATTTTGTGATAATCAGGCTGCTTTACATATTGCATCTAATCCAGTTTTTCATGAAAGGACTAAGCATATTGAGGTCGATTGTCATTTTGTCAGAGATAAGATACTCAATGGAGATATATCGACAGCATTCGTGAAGTCTGGAGACCAGTTAGCTGATGTGTTTACAAAAGCTTTATGTCGGAACCAGTTAGAGTTTATTTGTAACAAGCTGGGTTTATATGATATATATGCTCCAGCTTGAGGGGGAGTGTTAGAATAATGTATTAGGGTTTGAGGGTATTATAGTCATTGTATTATTTCTCAAAGCCTATATAATAATATGTGTGAGGTAGGCTACGTACAACAATATAACGTGCCTCCTCTTTCTTTCATTCTTCCACGTAACCCCTAAACCCTAATCCTAATAACAGGTTTAAGTAGGCCCTTAGGGACCTCTAGTAAATGGTATCACCATTATCTAATTTTAAAATATCATTTTTGTTATCTTTCTTTCTTCCCTATTTCTTTTTGTCACCATTTCTATGGAATTGTTCTTTGTGCTTATCAGGTCGAATACAAGCAGTTAGACCAAGTTACGTATATTCTCTTAGATGTTCCATTTGTTGCACCTCACTGCAACTTTGCCTACTGAAAAGTAAGTATCTTCTATTTGTTCTAAGCTGATGCTGTTGTTTACATATTTAATAAATATATTTCTTGTGGATTTCGTTCCTTAGAAATTCTATGTAGCTATGTAGCAATTGTCTATCTATTACTTTTGTTTGCTTGATCACTCTATGTTCAACTGATAGGTTCTACATGTGGTATCACCATATTTAGTTTATGCTCACCATGTCTGATGCTTCTATTGGACTCAAAACCTTCTTCTCTCTCTCCTCCTCTCTTCTTCCCCCCCCCCCCACATATATTTTTTTTTTTGATAAGTAAGGAGAATTTTATAAAAAAGCGTAAGGCCCTCCCCTAAGTACACTAGAAGTATACAAGAGGAAACCTCAACAGAAAGCACGAAAAAAGAAAAAAAACAAGACGAACCCAAACCCACAACATCAAAAAACCTAAACCCGCAGCAATCTATTTTTAACCCGGCTGGACCCAATACTTCCAATATCAAAGTTGAGGGAGCATTCTAAATTTTTCGCTCCCTCCAGCCTTTGATTTTACAACAGAGCTCCCATCATCCGTAAACATGCCCTCTCGCTTATGTCCCTCTTCGATGTCACACATCAGATCGAGAAAACCTTGCTCATTTCCCCCACACGGGACTCCCAAGAAAAAGCAACGCCAATGCATTTGCCACAGCTTCAGGATAACCCATTAGCCCCCGAGACCCCCATCCGTCAACCCAAGCCTCCGAGATGTTCCATGGCAGTGTGAAGACTTCCCAGCAAATTACTCCTCTCAGACGATTCCCCAACCTCCGATAAGCTGACAGGCTCGGGGAGACCGACGAGGAACCCATCACATGCGGGCACCCATGAGAAATCCCCGCCGGACATACCCTTCGCCCGGAGAAGAATGAGCTAAAGACTTATTGGCCACCACTGCGGAGCCAAGAGACCGCTCTCCTCCTTGGAGCCGAAAACCATTGGGCTCAAAGGCTGAGGAACAGCCCAGAAGACCCACCAGAAACCGAGCTCTGTGCACCCACCAACGCACAGCACCAGGGGCTATGCTAAACAGATCACCCGCCAGCTTACCCAAATCCAAATTCGAGCCCTCTTGAGCCTTGTGTTTACGGTTATAGAAAGTGCACCGGAAGACTCACCGAAGGCTCGACTTGTCGGCGCTGACGGAAGGCTCACTGTCGCGGCGCAGACTCTCCTCCAAACGTCGAGTCCAGGACAGAACCGGGTCGCCGACCCAAGACCCACAACGGAACTCAGCGCAATCTCAGGGAGCCGGTCACCGGAACCACATTCAAAGTCGATTCAGGGGGTTCAGAACCAGTCGCGCCGGAGCCGGGGGAGCGCACTCTGGCGACGACCCAAGACCCACGGTGGAACACAGTGCGATCTCAGGACCGGTCGTCCGGGCCGGCAACAAAGACGTGACAGGGGCTCAGAACCGATCGCCCGGAGCCAGCTTCCTCCTCCGGGCTGAGGGCCTCATAACCCGAGACTTAACGGGCTTGGAGAACTTAAGAGCCTCGGCAACTTAAAACCCCATTTGAACCCAAAATGGCTTCAAGCCCAAACCATTCTTTCTTATTGATTCCCGGGCCTTGCGGTTCTTAAAGGAAGATAAGCCCTTAATAACCCGTAATGGGCTCAAGCCGCAAGTCACCAGCCCTTGCCACCCTTCCTCCACAGGCCCAAAGGCCGAATGATTTCAAAATTGAAAAGATCCACACACTTCCCTATCCACTCGACAACTTCCGTAACTTTCGCCGTTGAGCCCCCGCAATCCCCGGCGAATTTCGACGGATGTCTTTTTCGGACGGAGATTCACGCACCGGAACAGGGAAGCCAACTCTAGGTCATAACAATTCACCGCCGTTCTCGCCCGTCGAGTCTCTGCGGTGATCCTTTAAGTGTAAGTACAATGATAGGTGGTAGGAAGAAGCAGTAATCATCATTGCCAAAAAAAAAAAAGTGTAATCATCTTTCTTTTAATATAATCTTACTTATCAAAAACAAAAAGTGTAAGTACAATGAGGAGATGCTTTACATATCGAAGCATAAGTTTTTCAGATTCGAGACTAAGTAACATTAAAAATACTAATTAAGAATTAATAAATAGCAAATAAGTCCATTAAAAAAATGTATAAATGGTGTATTTATCTCAAACATTTTGAATAATAAATGTGTTATATGAGCTCTTGTTTATCCCTATTATAAAGCTTGCAGCATTTGTTTTATCTATACCTATTGGTCATGCTTTAGGAGGGGGGAGAGAAAGAGCCCTTTGTTTCCTTGGTCTTATTCTTACTCTTTTCGAGCCTGTGACCTATCCAAAGTGGTGCTTTTGATTCTTTATGATTTACCTAAATAACTATAGTAAGTGTTATTTGGAATGACATTATTGAAAAAATATACGTCGCTAGCTAGATGGAAAAAGCTTTGTTTATCTAAGGTGTGGTAGAGCGACTTCAATCAAGAGTAAACTTTCCAATTTACCTTTTTACTATTTTTCACTTTTCTTCTATTCCAGTGGGTGTGCCTAATAGGTTTGAAAAACTTCAAAGAGATTTTTTATGTGGTGGAATTGGGGATGAGTTTAAATTTCATTTAGTGAACTGGTCAAGAATTTGTTACTCCGATGAAATCAGGTGATTGGGAGTTTAGAAATAATTCAATTAATCGAGCTATTTTGAAAAATGGTTGTCACGGTATACTATGAAGGGGGAGAGAGGCATTATGGAGATTAGTGATAGAGACTAAATCTGATAGTCTAAGGGGAGGTTGGTGCTCTAAGGAGGTAACAGGAGCCATTTGGAGTGGGAGTATGGAAATTTATAAGAAGAGGTGGGAAACGTTTTCAAAATTTGTTAGATATGAGGTGGGTGATGGGTCAAAGGTTAGTTTTTGGCATGATGCGTGGTGTGGGGATAGTCCATTGAAGATATATTATAGAACTTGTTCAGTATTGCACGTAGCAAGTATGCATGGGTGAGGATAATTTGCAATTCCAAGATGGGAATATTCATTGGAATGTAATTTTTACTAGACCGGTTCAAGATTTGGAGGTGGAGGTGGTCTTTTCTTTCTTTGAGATGTTGTATTCTCTTAGAGTAAGACAGAGATGTGGATAGAATAGGTTAGAGTCCTTCCAAAATGAGCAAGTTTGAAGTGAAGTCATTTTATCAAGTGTTAAATAGTCCAAATGGATCCCCTTTTCTTTGGAAGAGTATTTAGAGAGTTAAGGCTTTCTCGCGAGTGACGTTTTTTGTGTGGACAACGGCTTTAGGGAAAATATTGACTTTGAATAATTTGAGAAAGAGGAATGTTGTGATGGAGTGATGTTGCATGTGCAAGAAGAGTGAAGAGTTCATTGATCACTTGTTGATTCATTGTGAAGTAGCAAGATAGTTATAAAGCTCTATTCTTAATCTGTTAGGTGTAGATTGGGTTATGCTTAGCGGGTGAGCGATTCGTTGTGAGTTAGGGAGGTCAGGTAGGGCGTAGTAATAGTATGGAAGTATAGAAGTTGGCTCCATTGTGTTTAGTGTGATGCCTTTTGAGAAAGCGGAATGCTTGGAGCTTTAAAGATTTGAAGATGTAAAAACTTCGGTGCTAGAGCTGCAGAGGATCATGTTCAACACTATATACTTAGATATTAGCACATCATAGCTTGCTCGTTTCTAGTTTTTCAGATTTTTTTGAACTTTTATTCACCATTTTCTTCAGATTAGAGGGTTCTCTTATATACTTTCTGGAGTAATGCTAGAAGGAAGATTCATAACTCCCTTGTGTCTTCCCAAAATTGATGTGGTTTTTAAAATTATCATTGGATCAAAAATTCAGTAGTGATCTATCTCAAATTCAATGATGATTTTTAAACCAGCCACATCATTTTTAAGATGATACAAGGAACGATATAGTCTTTCTTCTAGCATAGTCTATTTCCTGTGTATTAGAGTTGCGCCCTACTGTGCTTATTTAATGATATTGAATTACTTATAAAAGAAAAAGAATATTATATCAAGCTAGAATTAAAATGGTACTTGAAGTGATTGTTATGCTTCTATTTCATTACTTGACCTTATTCTAATAATCTTTGATTTTTCCCCTTCATGTTAGTTATTTTGCTTCTAATCATCCATATATCTGCAGCAGGTCCCGGGGTTTGTACATTTTTCAAATTGCTCCACAAAGGTTCTAAAGTTATCAAAATCGCTCTTTAGGTCATCTTTGTTGTATTAAATAATTTATCCATACACATTCCAGGCAGGTCTTTTAATGGGAATCGTGCCACGTATGCGTAAGGCAACATCAAGTTCGTATACACTGTACTGACGTTAAGTTAGCTCCAATCACCTTTAGCATTCATTATTTAAAAAGTTGTTTTGGGTGTTGTGTTGTTTGGTTTATGTTGTTTTGTTTGTGGTGGTTGGTTTTTTTTGTGTCTTTTTGGTGTGTGTTTTGGGGGTTTTGCTTCTGTTTGTTGTGTGTGTTATTGTGGGTTGTGTGTGTGTTGTGTTGTTGTGTTTGTGTGTGTTTGTTTTTTGTGTGTTTTTTGTGTGTTTTTTGTTTCTGTGTGTTTTTTTGTGTTTCTGGTATTGAGTTCTTTTTGGGTTTTGGGTCTTGATATGTTTTTTGTTTTTGGGTTTGTTTGGTTTGTTTTTTGTTTGTTGTGTTGTTTTTGTTTTGTTCGTGTTTTGTTATTTCTGGTTTTTTTTTTTGGTTTCCTTTGTTTTGTTGTGTTTATTTTGTTCTTGTTTGTTTTTGTCTTGTTGTTTTTTTTGGTTGTGGTTGTTTTTTCGTTTTGGTTTTTGTTGTGGGTGTGTGTGTTTGGTGTTTTGTGATTTTGTTGTTTGTGTTTTTTTGTTTTTTTTTTGTGTTGGTGCTGTGGGGCTTCTTTTTGGTTGTTGTGGCTTGTTTTTGTTTTGTTTGTTTTTGTTTTTACCACATCAAGAATGAAAAAAAAAAAAAGGGTAACTGCTTGCTGAGAGGGCCAATCTCACCCTTCGCAAGCCTTTTGGATGCTTCTCAATCCACCCCAGTAAAAGTGTCTTTTGGGGTGTGCTGAACCCATTCTAAGATTAGTCCTTTTGGAGGTATTGCCCAAACCTACTCTCCCCCTATAAGCCTGGTGGATTGGTGTTCGGCGACCCGCTCGGGTCTAGCTTAAGGCCTGGGCTTAATTCCCAAGTTTGCTGGGGGAGGGGGGAGACCCAAACCCCGTCCGCGCCCTTTTTTTGTTTTTTTCTTCTTTTTTCCCTTTTTTATGCCTTCTTTTTTGTTTTGGTATTTAAAAAATAAGAAAAGAAAAAAAAAAATTGGACTTTTGTTTTCTTGTTTTTTTGATGTAGCACTTTTAAATGACATGTTTGAAACTTAGCCATTAACGGTTGGCTCAAACCTACATCTCATGTTTCTCCATTAAAATCCTAACGAAGATGATTATAGAGATTGAGCGATTTGATAACGGAGATTTGCTTCAAAGAGCAATTTGATCTTTTTAAACCTTAATGGTGATCTGAAAAATCCTAAAACCCCAGGAATCTTTACGGTAATTTTCTGTTTTGGATTAATTTTTTGTTTGTTATAGTTCAAATTGGACATAGTTCCCTGAAGATGAAGATCCCATATTGCCATTGGTTCATTTGATCGGGAAATCTCTTCTATGGTGTCAAGCCTTTTACTCGGGTCAATTATTTATCAACGAGCTTTGGAGAGAAGTTTCAAAATTTGTAGTAGTTAATAGCACTGGTTCAACAATCATTTGACTGGCACAACAATTAAAGATGTTGAGGGCAGGGTATTCTTTTTTACCCTGCCGCCATGTATAATTCATTGTGCTTTCAAATCAAGAAAGTGTTTCTCAAGACAGTTTAGATTCACTACAAATTTTGAACTCCCAATATCTGGTGTACTCTGAACCTAACTAAGAAAAGTAACATTATCTTTTGTTTTCATGAAAATGAAATAAATTGTGTTAAGGATGGCTTTGAGACAAAGGCAAGACTCCTGAGTGTCCACCTGACGCTCTGTCCTGACGACATGACGTTAGACAAAGCCTGGTGTACATGGGCACCAACAAACTTTGTGTGAAATGCTGGCTTATAACTTGATTTGGAAGCGCGTTATTACCAGTATTATGTGCATGATTATGTATTGGGACATGTACCAAACAAAGTTGGTCCAATGCAAGCAAAATATCAATTCATTTGTTTCTTAAGAATACTTATTCTTCATATGTTCTGTTCGACATGGGCTTATCGAACCTGAGTGTAGTTTCGGATATAAGGAGTGCCATTTTGTGCAGACAAATCATCCACACTGTGTGGCTATAGGAATACAAAAAAATAATAGAAATTTTGTATCAATTTTAGCGCAATGTTTCTTGTCCTAGATATCATCGCTAAGGGAAATCTGACAACTATGCACGGAGCCACATACGTTGGATGTCTGTATTACTGGCATCAAATGTATCATAGAGGATCGCCCATCCTGTTTCTTTATCTTCATTACAAGGGAAAGAGTGATTTACTGCATGATTGTCTTTCGTAGGGTTGGGTCTTTGTAGTAAATTTAGCAGAGCTCTTGTTGTCATTACGTTAATGTATTTGTTAATGATTTCTAATTTTAATGTTTTCATGATCTTACTTTTCCTTAGATATCAGAATGTCGTTCAGGAGGGCAGGAATGAGGTTGGAATCTATCTTTATGGTCGAATGGGATAATAATAAACTTGGTTGTATGGTGTGTGGATACGTAGCGTGAGATTGATTGTTTTGGCTTTTTGTTGTGGTTTGTTGGTGGTGTGATTGTTTGTTGTTGTTTGAATTTTTTGAAAAATGAAAAAATAAAAAAAAAAACAAAAACCCAAGGTTCTCAGCTCTATCTCCATATGATATATGGAGTAGCATATTTAGTTGCTTGTGTGATCAATTATGGTTTTCAGTATTGCGCCTTCTCCTCCTTACCTTGGTTAATCATGATTTGACTTGATACACCTCTTCCCTATCCTTTTATTCTTTTTTTTTTCAGATTATTTATACGAGGACGAATTGCAAGTCTATGGTTGCCACTATTGCTTTTGGCATTGGATTGATAAACCAAACATAAGACATGGTGATTTTACGATTAATGGTTGCCCAAAGATATCTAGGAAGTGGTTATTTACCAAGGAAATGTGGTATGAATGTGGTCTAGGGATGGTATCGCTTCTGGTTTGTTGGTCATTTATTATAACGCGAGTTAAGTGATTGCAAGGCTGATTGTCTATTTGTTGAGAATCCCAAACAGTTATGTAAATTTGTGTTCTGTATTTTATCAATTTTCCCAAGCTTGTCATTCTTCAATCCCAAGTATTATTTGCCAAGATACTGGATATTTTAGGTTATTTTTAGTTGAGGCTTCCGTTCTGTTTCGACGTAAAACATTTTTTTGTGAAACATTTTCTTAGTATTTTCGTGTGATGTTTGGTTGCACTTGGAAAAACTTGGTTAACCATAGAACAGTGGTTAAATCAACTGCAGAGAACACCCCTATTGTTTGTTTTGGTATTATTTTATTTAATTGGTGGTAAAAGCATTTTTTGTCCATTTAGCTTCTCTCTTTAAACTCCCTACCTCCTAACGTAGAACATTTGCGCGACCTCCATGGTTACACCTGCCTATAAAGATCACTCCTCCTCTCTTCACCTGCTACCAACTCCTCTCTCTCCTCTCCCCCTCGCTCCGCGCGCGCGCGCCCCCTTTTATCCTCGTTGTCATCCCTCCCGGCTCGCCTCTCCCCTCTCCCTCTCCTGAGCGTGTCCAGAGCCAGCCTCTAGCGTATAGACGGATTTAGGAAGTTTCGCTGTGAGAGAATACTTGTTTTAGTGAACCTAAACTGGTTGGTATTTGTTGCATTATTGGGACAGGCCATACCATAGAAAATCATGTAGTTTTTCTTTGTTTGAAGTTTTCTAGAGAATGTTTGAATTTGTCAGATGAATATGTGTTGATGTTGATGATATTTTTAAAACAGAACCTGAATTTTTTGCTTTACTAAGGCTTAGCTAACGTGCATCGTTCGGGGAAGCGGAATCATTTGTTTGTGAGTGACTGTTCTTGGTTCGTTACGTAGTACTTTTTGGCTGCCATATCCCATCGGTAAGATAGCTATATGAAGAAGAGTCCTGTGTGTATGGAGTCACTCTATGGCTGCATCATGACTGGTATTGCTTGGCTACAACTTGCATGAAGATAAGGTTCTTGCTAACCACTTGTTTGGCGAAATAGTATCTTGGCAGTCTCTAATAAGATAGTGGTTGTCTTTTGGTTACTCATGAAGAAGATAATCTACGTGTTGATTGATTATGCTGTGTATCTTAATGGCAATTAGCTCTTGGGTTAGTAGAGTTTAAAGTTTGAGAAAACGCTTTCTCTTATACCGGAAAATTGTGTGTAAACACTTACAGCTTGCTAACAGATTAAATTTGACATCATAAGCTAAAAGCACCAACTACACTTAATAAAGCTTTTACACTAGAAGACTAAATACGATACCGTGTATTTATTTTTTCCCATTTCCTGGTCTCTAACCCTAGTGAACCACCCCTAACCACCCTACCTCCTCAGCCACTTGCTAGATTCCGCCCCACCTCTCCTAGCCTGCGCGATCTTGGACCCGCTGAAAGCACGGCCGGAATACGCTGAAGGCCAAGCGCCCTTGGCATTTCCCCCTAGGTTCAATCTCAGCGAGTGAGAGAACTGATGGCGTGGAAGATGGTGAGGAGGGGATGTGAGATGAAGTGAGGAGATGAGATATGCCTGATAGAGAGAGAGGAGGAGAGACGCCACACGGAATCCGCCCACCTCTCCAGCCGCCGACGGAACCCGCCAAAAGCCATCGCTGGGCATCCCTAGTTTCAAATCGATGGAAAACCGGATGGGAAGAGAGAGAGAGAGAGAGAAAAGATGGGTGGTAATGGGATGAAGTAATTCAAGCTAAGGTATAGGATATTGTCCGCTTTTGATTGTTCCGATTTGTTGGTTGTTGTTTTGATGTCTGTGGGTTTTGTTGATTTTGGGTTTTCCTTTGGGTTTTGTCATGTTGTTGTTGTTGATGAGGTGGGGTTTTCCTTGATTTTCATACACTGGGGTTTTTTATGGTCTCGATTGTAGGGTGCTGATTTTGGGATGTTTTCTTCTATGGGTTTTTCTGTGGCTGGTTGTGATGATTCGGCGGCGGCAATTTTCAGCAGCATGCGCTCCATCTTCTCTCTCTTTT
>FXXK01002496.1:11970-24219 GCA_900184695.1 Betula pendula | reverse complement strand
ATGAATGAAAGAATAATATTAATCTTATAGTGATAAGTGATAAGTAACGACGATGATGAAATAGATACGTTATATAAGATTATTATGTATAATTATTTGCTGATGATAAGTTGATATGGACTAACTCTACTTTATATCATTATCATAGTGTATCTTTATTTACACATTCAATATCACAATCCATTATCTAATTACTTTATCTATTTACTTTTATTACTACTATATATATATACATCAATCTTATTTCTTTTATACTTATTTCATTTTGAACCATAGCCCACTATGGTTAGGATTTTGTTAACTATTAACCTTCCTTTTAACACCTCTTTGATTAATTAAAGACCCAAGTCATTTAGACTATGAGACTTTAAAGATTTAATGGGTTATTAACCCCTTAGGATTAAACTATAATCTCATACTCTATTATCACAAATAGTTTATTTGATAGTTTAAGTGAAATAGAGTCTTGAACTCTCCAAGACACATCTTGAATTACATTAAATATTTACATATTAAATAGGTTCTTATTAAACTTATCTTAACAAACTCTTTACACATATTAATTACCATTATTTTCCTAAACCGTTCAACCCATAAACCAAGCCAAACATAAAGCTAACCAATGAACATCCCCTTTACAAACAACAAGGGACATTCACCTATTCATAAAGCCCATTTGGTCATGCTAGAAAAATACCTAAGGAAAACTTCTCTTCCATAGAGACCCATTCCATGGAACTACCAAAACACCACCAACAACAAAGGCCCCAACTCAAGGTTCAACACCATTAAAAACCACATTCTCAAATTTCAACCAATTTCGGACATTAATCCAAACCAAATCACAAAAGCCCTAAAACTCACATAAAACCAATTTTCGGACCCAACACAAAATCATACCAATTGTAACTTTTCGTGCTATTATGATAATGGGGTAAAACAAAAATACAAAGGAAAGCTAGGAGATCTTACCTCACAAAGCAACCCATTCGCGCCATTCATCAAAATCCCCAAATAAAAACCCTAGATTTCGCGACCCTAGGCAAATCATAGCAATCCAAGATTTTCGTGCTTGATAATTCAATGGGTAACACGAAAATATAGAGAAAAGGCTATAGATTTTACCTCAAAAAGACCCCATTGGCCGAAAACCCATTTCTTCTTCTCTCACTGCATCACTCCTCTCGGCATCATCTCTCTTTTTCTCTTAATCAATCTCAGTTCTCTCTCTCACACTCATCGTCTGTGCCCGTGAAAGGCAAGGAGAAGGAAAGGAAGAGAAGAGAAAGAAAAGAAAGAGAAGGAAGAAGGCTGGGCTGCGACAGAGAAAAGGCAGGAGAAGGAAAAAGAAAGGAAGGAAGAAAAGAAAGGAAAGAAAGAGAATGAACGTGGTGGTGTGTGACCGCTGTTAGTGAATAATGAAGGAGAAGGTAATCTCCTTCCCAATCAACCACAGCCACACACGTGGCAAGGCTAAGTTTCATTTTTATTTTATAATCCCCATCTTTTATAAATTAATACATGGCCCCACTATATTTTAATTCATATCCTTTGCCTAATTAATAATTTGACCCCATATTTAATTTATGTTATCATTTACACATAACAAATAATTTATTTATTTATCACACTAGGATTTATTATTATTATTATTATTACAACTTCATTAACATTAGCGGAATATATTTTATTCCAATTCTCTTAAAATAATTATTAAATATTATTATATATTATTACCACACCAGTATCATTATTAATTAATATTATTCATATTGTATTAATTCAAATTGCTTAAAGATTATAAGCAATAAATTGTTTAATTATTTCCTGGGCGTTACAGTATGGAAGTGTAAGTAAAGTTGAGGTCAAATTCAAGGGCTAAGCCAAGGGGTTTTATTTTCTAATGTAAGGATGATGGATATTGGACAAGAAATTGTCCAAAGTATCTGATGTTCAAATATTCAGACAAAGGTTTTCTTTTTAGTTACACACATGTTTAATGAAATCTCACGAATTCTATCCAGATGTATGGATTTGGGATTTAAACATGTCTGCAATTTATTGCAGAGGCTCTAGAAGCTAGATGAAGGTGGAAGAAAGTCCACAGCTGTTAAATCATTTATTAATTCAAACTGTGTTACAAAATTATTTTTCTATGGATAAATTTTTTTAATGCAATAAAGGAATTATTTTTCAATTCAAGTTTTGCTCACAGTTTGATTATTTATGATTTATGATCAGTTAGAATCTTTTATTATTTTATATATTTATTCTAAGACAAAGGCCTTGTGCATTTAGCTTGTTCATCTATCTAGGATCCAAGGACTGGTTCGGATGGGCCCTAGAGGCCCATTGGATCTTAATTAGATCCCAGTCCAAGAATCCATGTTGGAAGTATACATGAACAAGAAGTTTCCTGTTTTGAAAATAATTGTATGGCAAAGGCGAGAGTCTTGTTTGGTGTAACTTTTGATTTATTCTTGGATAATAGAGATGATTATGTATGAGACTCTTTGAGTTTCCTAATACATAAGGATCCTACGGATGCATCTCTTGAAGAATAAGTTAATCAAAGTTAAGGATAGTATCTCAGATACACCTTGGTTGATACCAGAAATGGTGTAGATATTAAGAATAAATAGTAATAAAAGTTTACTCTTCCTGAAAATTCTTGAAATATATGTCGAGAGATAACAACACACTTTTAGTGAGTTGGATATTGGACTTGTTAAGAATTAAAGATTTTGGATAGATACTTATTCTTATTAAGGAAGTCTGTTGGTCTACGTCAGAAGGAATAAGATTATATCCAAAGAAAGAGTAAGGATATTCTAAAGAGACCCCTCAGATGCTTAGGAAAGGTATTAGGAAGATATGGTAATATATTTTCAAATATAGTATTAACATCTAGTGCATGCCATATTATAGTGGGAGTATATATATATTCATTCCTTGAATTATATCCCAGTAACTACAATAAGATTGGTTTGGATATAGATAAGAACAGTGTTAGTTGGTGATCCAACTAAGGCTAACAATTTGTAGAAATGTCTAAGGCATGGAACTCAGAAGTTGTACTTGAGTCTACAAGTGGGAGTAAGAATAGACAGGAAGGATAAAATCTTCAAAATATTGGTGGTAAAGAATTTTTCTCAGAATGATGGGATCAACCATGAGAAAATTCTGTATCAGAAACATACTTGAAGTCTGTTCAGATTAAATGTTATTAATGGAGAACAATGACATTTGTATCTTTTAAGATACAGTCAAACAAGTACTTGGCTAAGGTCTAGTAGCATTTATAAGCAGAATGCAGAAATGCATTAATGGCTTCATGCATGTATCCATGTTGTTGGATTCGTTGGAATATCAAGTATCTTGATGAACAACATATACAGAAAGATGTTGTGCTATAATAAGTAATACCAAGTATTGATAAAAGTCCTACATCATAAGTGGATGATGTAAGAGGGTTATCAGTGGACAAATCCAATGGATTATTGACAGTTGTCATAGAAGTTTTTCCTAAAAAGTAAAAGAAATTACTATTGTAGGAAAGACAGTAAGTTGGAGAGATGTAGCAACAAAGTGTTGGAATCAACAAAATGTTGTTAACTCCATACTTAACTAAAAATAATTTGCAACTCTACAATGCAAAATTATCTCAAGGATGAGATTTCTCCTATAGAGAATCTCATGGGGAGATAAGGGGAAGTGGAATTCTAAAAGACTGAGCTCTGTTAAATCTTTATCACTAGTCACTTGCCATAGTAGTGAATGAAGACTATAGATAAGTGTCCAATTGGAATTAAGAACAAGTGGGAGATTGTTGGAACTAGTGTCCAAAACTCTAATTGATCATAAAGATATTTTACATATAATGAATATTGTTACTTATTCTGTGTTTTGATTATTAAACATTGGGTATTCTTATTATTGTTTTACATAGCATATATGTGGTTTTGTATATTTACCAGTTATATGCATGTAGACAGTCCCTAAGTTACATTGAATTTGATTATAGTGTGAGCAATGTATTTGTCACACATAAGACCATAGTCAAAAGTTCCTTGTAACTTATTAAATGATTGTTCGTAGTCATAAGTGGAACCGAGAATTTCACCTACACTATAACATGTCAACCTTGATGATTTGTCTTAATCTAGTGAAGCAGTGTGGCTTCAGGTTGACATAGTTGGTGTTATAGCAAGGTAGGCTTATACAAGGTTATGCACTGAACATGATCGCGTGAGCCATCATCCCTATAATGACTGTCATAGAGAATGATGAGCGTGCACGATGACTTATGAATACTACTCTAAATCCTAAGAAGATTGTGAACCAGATGTCAAGTATTGATTGCTTTGATGTATCAAGGTGAGATCAAATTAGTGGTCACACATTTTCTGTATGTTGGGTAATCAACATGTAGCATTGTGGAAGATCACTCTTCAAGAAGGAGTCCAAGTCCTTTGTAGGAGAACAAAGAAATAAGAAAATTCTTCTTGTTTTAAGATCAAGAAGAATGATTATCTTGTGTCTCAGGCCCGAGCGTTTTCAGTGATATTTAACTGAAATTGTGTATAAGGATGAGTTTAATCTCACAAGATACATTTGGATAAATTATGAGGTTTGGATCCGGGTACTCAAGGAAAAAGATGTGGGGAACAAAGTGACAGTTAATCATCTTTGGTTCAACCGCGGAATATATATTCCATGGAGGGGTAATATGGTAAGTACGTCATAAAGGATTAATTGTTTATGGCAAAATATGATTTGGAGTTCAATCACATTTATTTAGTGGAATTATCTATGATTTTTAGTCAAGGTAATGAGTTATTGGATGACAAGATTTCACGAGACTAAAGTAGCTAAATCTATTTTCCTTCCGAGTCCCTTCTTGAGCTGTTGTAAATTGACTAAGTGATTATGAGTTTCAGTTATTTATTTATTTATTAATTACATATATATTTATTTAAATAAGACAAGGGCCAGAAATTAATATTTATATTAATTTAGTTTGTTTTATTTATTTAAACATGGGCTAGATAATTTATTTCTCAAAGGCCATTGTTTGGAAGAGTTTGGGATTAAGGAATTAATTCCTTAAAGCATAAGTCCATAGAAAAAGGGCATTGGGCATGTTAGGATAAAACCAAGGGGCCTAGGTAGACATAAGGGGGGAGAGATTGGCTAGGGTTAAAACCCTAGCTCTAGGCCTCATGGGGAGCATAATGGCTCCCCATGACCGGCGGCTACAAGGGGATTTACCCCTTGTAGGGCCTTGTGCCCTAAATGCCGCACAAAAGGGATTTAATTCCTCTGTGTTTGCTAATTAATTATTTATTTAAAAATTACGGGGGTTCTAGAACTTCTCTCTTTACCTCTTCTCCAAGCAGACCTGCTGTTATAAATAGAGCGCTCAATCAGAAGCAGAAAAAACACTCATTGGAAAACTAATTCTATTTATACAAAGTATAGAAAATATGCATTAAGGCTTAGTGAGTGAATTTGTTAAAGAGAAAATATTATTCTCTACTTCTAGTTAAAAGGTCCACACTCACTGTCATGTTCAGCCATCAAGAAGATCTAAATTTATGGAAAAACAATGTTCTTCATGTTCTTCATTTGTTCTTCATGTTCATCATGTTCTTCGTGTTCTTGGAATTCTTCAAGCCTTTGAAGATTTTTGGAGCTCTTGGTGTTCATGGCATTCTTGGTGTTCTTCGCGTTCTTCATTCAGCTTCGAAGATCATCAACAACAAAGATTGCTAAGGTGAATTCAAATAGCCCTATATGCCTAAAGAGAGGCCCGACATGATTTGTAAGTAAATCTAATTTATGTTTTACTTTAATCTTGTGAAAAGCAAAAGCATGCTTTCTCTTGAAGTTTATTGCGATCCTAGATCAGTTAGATCTGTTTAAATTTTTTGTTATGTTTCCGCTGTGCTACGCCATGTTTCTGGTTAACATGGAGTATGATCCCCAACACCGTATGACTTAGACTGTCTATCATTTATTGAAATCGAAATGATAATTAGGAAATTTGGATACCAACCAAGTGACCTGATTTACTATTGTGAACTTGATAAAGAATTAGATGATGGGTTGGTGCTTATAACATCTAATGATGATGTTGTCAAAATGGCTGACTACTTTGAAGGGCATAAAGTTGTGGTGTTGTACACGGTCTCATTTGCAGATGCTAATGAACAAGTAGATGCAAATGCTGGTGAGGTAGCAGAGGATGAGGATGAGGGTAGTGATTATGAGGAAAGAACCAGGAAAATTATAAATGACCCATTTTGGAAGTCATTGATTAGCAGTGACGATGATGCATGGGATGATGGGGCTGAACCAAGGGCTGGTACATCCACCCGTGGAGTGGGCACTTCAACATGTGAACCCCGTAGCGAAGGTAGTGATGAGGATTATGATGGGGACGGTGAGGAGGAGGATGTTGATTTGGAGGGTGAAGAGGAGGATGTTGATGTGGAGGGTGAAGAGGAGGATGGTTATTATGATGATAGCCAAGCTGCTGCAAAAGACACCACTGAAGGTGGTGTCTTAAGGAAACCTGCTAGTTGGGGTGGCCAAATGTTAGAGGATGAGGTGTCCTCTAATTTGCCTAAAAGTGATATTTTGGTAAGTTCCCCTAAAAGTGATGAGGAGAATGATGTGGGGAGTAGGCCTAGTTGTGTTACTAGGACTTCAGAGTTTCATGATGTTGACATCGAAGACCCCAAATTGGTTGTTGGTATGACCTTTAATTCAGCGATGCAGTTTAGAAAAGCTGTGAGGGAATACAATCTGTATAGAGGGACAGATGTTAAATTCACTAAAAATGATGGGGATAGGGTGATTGGAGTTTGTATGAGTAAGTGTGAGGGTTGCCAATGGAGAGTTTATGGTGCATCGATATGGGATGAGTTAACCTTCATACTTAAATCATTGAATCTTAAACACCAGTGTACAAGAAAATATAAGTCTTCAATTGTAACATCTAGGTGGTTTGCTAACAAGATGGTCCACAAATTTAGGACACAATCTAATTATCCATTGAAATCACTCTATGAGGATGTTAAGAGGAAATGGAATGTAGATGTTACTAGAAAACTACTGTATAGGGCTAGAGTGAAGGCAAAGATACAAATAGAAGGCAAGCTAAGAGAACAGTATAATTGGCTTTGGGATTATTGTGCAACTGTGAGGCAAACAAATAGAGGGAGTTGTATGTTGTTGAAGGTTGAGAGGCCAACTATGTGTTGGGGATTATGCCCTAAATCTCAATTATTTACATATTGACATTAAAAGTTTGTTATGAATAATAATTATTATTCGCTGATTAAATATTTTGTTGCATATAGCATATAATCTTTGTATGATCTGTATTGATTAATCCCCATACAAAGGGCCTGGAGACTATATTGAATATGAACTATGGGTGTAAGCAATGGTCTTTGTCACACAAGGTCTTAGTCTGTAATCCTTGTATTTCTGAAAAGTTTTATAGTTCACAGTTGACAATAGAACTGGGCATTACATTGGCTAAAACTGCTACACATCGACTTAAATGATTTACCTTAGTCAGGCGCAGAAGATTCTTCGGGTTGATATAGTAGGTGTATAAGGTAGTATATATTGAACGGATCGGGAGTTATCTTTCCATAAAAATATTGTCATTGGGAAAGATACAAAACTCTCAGACTACTTATAAACAATGATTCTAAATCCTGAGGGGAAGTGGACTCAGATGTGTAAGTGTTGGTCACTTTGATGCATTAGAGAGTGAGACCTTAAACGTTGGACAACATCTCCATGCATTGGGTGATCACATGAAACATTGTGAGGGAAGCTATGCTCAATAGGGAATCCAAGTCATTTTATGAGCATATAAAAGGATAAGAAAATTTTCCCTTGACTAGGATATTTATCGGAATTATATAAGAGTTTATTCTCAAGTCTCTGGCCGGAGTTTTTGGAATGGAGAATTTCAAAATATTAACTTGTGAAAGGAGTATTCACAGTTGGGAGAATAAACATGATATGATACCTAGGAATGAAGGATCAAGATGTAGAGAATTTAGTGTGACAGTATCACAGTCCTAATTCTGCTATGGAATAATTTCATGGAGGAATCATACTCATACTACGTAAGTAAGTCAAAGGGAACAGTTGTTGATTTTTAATCAAGAACAAATTCTAGAGTGCAGTTGCAATTGTTTAGTGGAATCAATTGTAATTAAGTAGCGATAGGGATGGTCGGTGACTACTTAAGTCAGATTTATTTTTCCCTTCGGGTCCCTCACCAAGCTATTGTAAATTAACCATGGACATGCTTTATTTATTTATTAAGCAAGCTATTTTATTTTAAATAAAACATGGGCTTAATAATTAAGCAAGTTGTTTTAATTAAATTAAGACATGAGCTTAATAAGCAGGTTGTCTTAATTAATTAAAAACATGAGCCAAAGGAAAACTATACATAAAGGTAAATGGGAGCATGGGCTTGGAATAAAAACCCAAGCCCCATGCAGTGAGGTGGATGCATGGGCCAGGGAAATAATCCCTGGCGCCATGCGTCATCTTCTAGGAAAGAGGGACTAGGGTTTTTCCAAACCCTAGCCGCCTCTTTCCTTATGTGGTGGAGGCTAGGCTTTCATCCTAGCTGTCCACCACTCTCCTCTCCTTGTCCCACATGGATTATTTTAAAAGGCTTCTCATAAGTTTTCACAATATAAATAAAAGGTGCCTGTGGCTCTTGAAAAAACACACCAAACACAATTCATTAGCTCTTGCTAAGAATTGAAGTTTTATTGAGTTAACACTTGAAGGAACTAAGTTTAAGTTTTAAATAGCAAGTTTGAGCCCACACTTTTAGTTATTTTTAGTCATTGGTGAGAAGATCTGAAGGTGTTCTTTGAGGTGTTCTTGATGTTCTTGGAGCAGCTTGGAGTTTTCGCTCATAAAGCCAAGGAGTGGCCCTAATCTTCAAGTAAGTAATTTCTTGTTCTTGCAAGTTTAATTATAAATAACAATGTTCTTTGCATGTTCTTCGTAGGGTAGATCTTGGCTGGGGAATAGTTTATTTTTCACTGCGCTATATTTGTTTTGATATAGTAGTATTCCCAACACTATGGAGCTGCCACCAACTTTTCAAAGATTGTATATGTCTTTGGCAGCATGCAAGGAAGGTTTTAGGGAGGCTTGTAGGCCTGTGATAGGAGTTGATGGTTGTTTTCTAAAGGGACATTTCAAATGGCAACTTTTGGCTGCTGTTGGAAGAGATCTAAATGACAATATCTATCTCATCGCTATTGCTGTTGTTGAGGTTGAAACCAAGGACAGTTGGTCTTAGTTTTTAGAGACTCTAATTGCTTACCTTGGTCCACCTAGGTCAGGTGGGTGGACATTTATATCAGATAGACAAAAGGTATGTAGTTCATGTATTTCATTCTCAAAAAGTTGTATAATATGCACAAATTTTGGGTTAACTAATTTTTGACATTTTATTTGTTTGGTTTGTGCCAAAGGGGTTGATTCCAAGTTTTGAGGCAGTTTTACCTAATGCTGACACCGCATATGTGTGAGACATCTGTACGTCGACTTTAGAAATGAAGGCCACAAGGGTTTGCTGTTGAAGGACCAGTTGTGGAAGGCAGCTTCAACCTACACTGTAACGACCCAAGGAAAAGCGCTAGCCACATCTGCGCTATATCCTCAAAAAGACTAGTCAATTTTGAAGCTTCCCTAGAATCACTTATAAAGTCTAGTTTCACCTAGTAACTAGGCAATGTGAAACTTAGCACTCATGACTCTCTTTATAAACCACCCACTCTATATGGGCTATTCCTCATCTTCCTAATATGGGACTGGGGTGCTATAACCTCCCCCTCTTAAACTCTTGACATCCTCGTCATGGCCATGTCATGCAGTGCTCCAGTAACTAACATGGCCTTGACATTTACTAAGTAGCTTTGATACCATTTGTAACGACCCAGAGAAAAGCGTTAGCCACATCTGCGCTATAACTTCAAAAGGACTAATCAATTTTGAAGTTTCCCTGGAATCACTTATAAAGTCTAGTTTCACCTAGTAACTAGGCAATGTGGGACTTAGCACTCATGACTCTAGCCACATTTGCGCTATAATTTTAAAAGGACTAGTCAATTTTGAAGCTTCCCTGGAATCACTTATAAAGTCTAGTTTCATCCTAGTAACTAGGCAATGTGGGATTTAGCACTCATGACTCATGACTCTCTTTATAAACAACCTTATTTGAACAGGATTTGTTCTATAGGCTCGTACCTCTGTTTCCTTGAGTCCTAAGGAGACAGGAACCTAAATCTGATTGATGAACTATGGCCGTACGATCAAAGCCACCTAGTAATGCCAAGCCATGTGGTATTGGAGCATTGCATGATGTGGCCTTAACGAGGACGTTAGGAGTTTAAGAAAAAAAGTTTGTAACACCCCGGTCCCATATTGGGAAGATGATGAATAGCCCACATAGAGTGAGTTATTTATAAAGAGAGTCATGAGTGCTAAATCCCACATTGCTTAGTTATTAGGTGAAATTGGACTTTATAAATAATTCTAGGAAAGCTTCAAAATTGACTAGTCATTTTGGGGTGATAGCGCAGATGTGGCTAGCTGTTTTTTCTTATGTCGTTACAAATGGTATCAGAGCCACCTAGTAACGCCAGATCATGTGGTACTAGAGCACTGCATGATGTGGCCCTGATGAGGACGTCAGGAGTTTAAGAGGGGAGTTTGTAATACCCCGGTCTCATATTGGGAAGAAGAGTAATAGCCCACACAGAGTAGGGTGGTTTATAAAAGAGTCATAAGTGTTAAGTCCCACATTGTCTAGTTACTAAGTGAAACTGGATTTTATAAATGTAATGCCCTGAGAAAATTAATTTCATGGTTCGTCTCCCAGCCCTATTCCACCAGGAATAAGATTCGGGAATTTCTATTCCTTAAAAGAGAATACTACGTAGCGGAATACTTAAATTTCTATAGTCATTAATAATTACAACCAGAGCGTCTACTAAGAATTATTACATGAACTAATTAAATACTATACATAACATCACCGAAAGAGGGATCCAACTAAAGCCTTAATACATAGTTATGACTCAAAACTCTAAGTCTGCAACTCACTCGAACATAATGATTGACCATAAGCAGCCTTTGAAAGTTCCTTTAGTGAGTCCTCAAACATAAATTCGAATCAATATATATATCTCTACCACCCACGGCTGCATCTATCTCGGGGTCCATTTCAATCCGACATCTAAAGGATGACCCAACTATAGAATAACACATGTTTTACACGTAGGAAATGATACAAGAGGTAAGTCCACAACTAGTAATAATAAGCACAAGTTATACAAGATTATCATTTGTGAACTCAGTTATAAATTTACAGCACTTGTTATTCTCAGTTTGTAGCATAATCATGTCATAATGCAATATATTTATAATACATGATATAATCAAGGAATATGTGATATAGTAACAATATCGTCTACTCGAGAACATTAACCCTCTCTTTGGCAAGGTTTGCGCGTCCTAAAGGACTTCTGGTAAAACTCCGATGCCTCGGACATTGCACAAACATACCGTCTTATATTAGCAATCCGACCGAGTCCGACCTCGGGTGGCCCACACTGACTAGCAAAGCCGTAACTAGTAACCCACTCAAAGAATAGTGTGCTGTCACAAGACTCTAATCAATGGATCCAAGACTAATGTGGATTTTTTAATCAATGATAATATTTTTACCACTCGCAATAGAACGAATCCTTATAGGATAGGGCTATATAGAGGGTGTCGAACCTCAAGGACTATTTCTTTGATCGGATGTTTATCAATTATTTAAAACCTCCTCTAATCTAACTCAGAAAAATATTTGATTGTTTTGAAAACTAAATTAAGCAAAAACAATTAATGAAATCAAAAGGAAGAAACATAGGAATATGACTTCACCACAAACCTCGTACCAATGGTAGATTGTATTCATATGGGATTCTCACTATGTGCGTGATATGATGTGCATAGTGGGTGTCAACCATATGACAACATCGACAAGAAAATACTTTAGTTAGAAGGTGATGATAACCCATCTTCGGTTGGCACGGATCGTCCACCTAAACACTAGTTGTGGTACGATCCGTCTTTCCTAGGTATGGCCTATAAAACCTTCTAATGAGCATACACATTATCAAGAAATGAGTATAACCC
>FXXK01002495.1:6990-22309 GCA_900184695.1 Betula pendula | reverse complement strand
ACACTGAAGACTAAAATATAAAAACTAAAATCAAATGTCAATTTCTTGGTAGCAAACTCTATCATTACCTTGTACACAAGTGCAAGAGAAACCCCAGCAATGAAAAGAAAGAAGGGCATCACAAAATCAGCCAAGTGAATGCCATTCCATGGTGAATGAGTAATGATTGGAAAAACCGCGCCGGCATAATCAACTAATATCATGAGCTGCAAAAAGCAAGCAATGCAGCACTCAATAACCACTAAAATAAAAATCACCAAAGCCAGTAATCACATTACGCAAATTAAAAAAAAAAATGGTTTTTCTTATTTTGTGACTTACTATTAAATTCTGTAGCTTAAAAAAAATCATTTTGTTCACATTTTTTTCTACAACTCAAAGACAAAATTAAGAATTCTTAACGAAATTAAGATTATTATGTATATCAAATTCAAATGACTGGCATTATTATTTATAACGATAAAAATATTTCAAAGAAAAAAAAAAAGAAGAAGAAGAGAGGGGCGATTCATTTTTATGGTAAAAATGGTTCGAACTAAATACTTTTCGTATCTCAGATCCCTAAAAATGTAAAATAAATAAATAATTTCCTAGTCCTACATTTTCTCAGGAAGCAAACAGAGGCTTGCTGAGTCAGCCAAAACGGCGTTGACTTTAAAAACACTTCCGTTGGAGCAAAACAGAGTTAAATAACTTTGCTTAAAACACAAACTTCGATCAATAACGAAGCGAATGAGAAAATCAGAGCTTAAGTAAACAGTAAAGCGAAAGAAATTGAAGCGGCGAGCTCACGAAGACGCAGAGGCCGCGAAAGACGTCGAGGGACGCGACACGTGCGGCTTTCGTACTGGCCTGCGGTGGCTCCTCTTCATTGCCGTTCGGTAGCGGCTCGTAATCGGCCATTTACCGGGCCGGGTCGCCGAAAAATCGGACCCTCAGCGAGACTCCTAAAAGCACGAAGTATCGGGGTCCTTTCTAAAAAAAAAATAAAAAACTCCGAGTTACAGAGAAAGACGACGAAGAGATTCGGACATCGTATTATGAATGGCACTCCGAGTTACTATGCTGCTGTCTCGGCACTAATCGTCTATAATAGAATAATCTGCTTCCATCTGCTTAAATCTAACTTTTTATTTTATTTATTTATTTTTTTCAAAATTAAATTATTAGAATCGGGGCATCCAACATTCAACCCTCTCCTACCCTTTCAATATATGTAGAGGTACTGTAGAAATTTAAATTTGGTGTACGACATTTGCAAGCTTTTCACGTGGAAACAAAATATTCAACAAATTGGATCGTAAAAAATTCTTCTCAATAAGTTTTTAAAAGAGATATATGTCATTTACATATAAGAACTAAGAAATACATATTTTTTTTAATAATATATATTTCTTATATGCTTTTTATTTTTATTTTTTTGTCTTTTACATATCTTTTTAGATGTTGATTTTTGTATACTTGTAGCCTCAAGATGATTGTGCTGGATTATAATCTCTTACAATTTTTTCAAAAGTATAAATTTTCAAATTACTTAAATTTAAGCCGTTTTTTATATTAAACAACTTAAAAAATTGCTACATGTTAAAAAAAGTACGATGTTTTCGAAGCAACCAACCAAAAAAAAAAAATCATTTCAAAAATTTTTTTCTTCACTTTTGAATAAACGTTTTTATTTTAGTAAAGCAAAAGACATTTTTTAATTCAAAATTTTTCTACGACATAAATCACAATAATATTATGAAAATATATCAAATTCTCGTTAATAACATATCACATTTTTAATATATAGTATTTTTCAAATCATTCGATGTAAAAAATACTTAAATTTACGTAATTTAAGAATCCACACTTTTAAATAAATTGTAGAGAATCCTAATCCAACCGTGCTACCCACTATATCATCACAATTAAAGAAAATTCAAAACATAATACGTTATGATTAGCATTTATGATGTAAAAACAATTCTTTATTTCGTCATATCAACGTTTATTGTTCTTAATATTATCATGTTAATAATCTTAACATTTTTATAATTTTTGTATGAATATTTTTGAAAAATAGTAGGCTTACAAAATATTTTACAAGAAAAATTCTTACAAAGTGATGTGACATAATATGATTGAGAATATCACATCATTGTAAGAGTTTTTGTTGTAAACTATTTTGTAAACCTACTATTTCTCAATATTTTATATTGGATTTTGAAAAGCATTTTTTTTTATTTGAAAAAGGATTTTAATGTGATATAAAATAGAGAAGTGTATTTTTGCTAGAACTTACATTTAAAAGTATTTTGTGTTTTAATAATTTTAAGAAAAATGTGCTTTTAATTTGTTACCAAACAAGGTCTAAATGTTAATATGGTAAGATTAAATAACACTTATTTTTAGGACTGTAAATGCGAATGCGGTTATTTACAATATTCGCATCTGCATTGTAAAATTATTGTCCACATCCACGCGGTTATTGTGGTTATTATCCGTTAGCCACATTTGAGGTAATGGCTTTTTTGAGCATTTTTTGGGTTTTTATTTGAGTCTATTTTAAACGATTTTAAAAATAGTTTGAATCTAATTTTAGTGTTTTTGACCATTTTTAGTGTTTTTTAATTCACAATATTTTTATTTTAGATAAAAATTCATATTTATTTCAAATTCAAACTTAAAAATAATAAAGAAAATATAAACACTCTATAATGGATTTATCTAAAAAAATACAATCATATAAAATTAAAAATTACTAAGTGCAGTTAATATTATTCACATTTGCATAAACAAATTGCAGTTTTTGCTATTCGCATGTTAGAATAGCGGGTGCGGACGGTCGGTTATTTTCCGTTCTTAATTTACACCCTTAATCATTTTATTAGAAAAGAAAAGGCGAAGACGCTGGGAAATTTACAGCCTATAATATCAAGTCTAAAAAAAAACTTTATAGGTCTCGGAAGATGTGTTCTGATTACGTGGCCCAATCTGATTGATTGATAATATGTGATCTGGGCCAATCACATCTTAGGTAGACTCACAGGCTTCTCTTATTTGCGAAAAGGATTTGTATACGATGTTATAACTTATTTGTATTTTTCTTTTTGGTTTTTACGAAAAAAATGAAAGGAACAAAAGACAAACACTGTTTTTTTTTTTTTCCTTCTTCTTCTTCTTCTAGAAAGCAGAATAAACCGAGTAGAATAATGAGAAAAAGAGCGTGGAATGTAACACTTTATTTTTTAAAGAGAAATAATTGTTTTTATTTACTCAATTCTTTTTTTTTGCAAATTTACTGTTGGATTGCTATGACCCATATGTAAATTTCATAAATTTAATGGTAAATTCAACAATCCATTGGACAGTTAAAATACTTTTACTTTTTCCTTTTTTTTTTGGATAAATTAAATTTGTGTACAAATAAGAGGTTACCTAATGGATAGAGATGAGTTTATTAAGATTAATACTATTTAGTAAATTCTTATATGAATAAATACTCATCTCAATTTCATTCAAAGATCATGAAAATAGAGCAGATTGATCTAACAAAACAATATCACAAATACAAGGTGGAATATCTTCCAGCAAAATATCATCTATGACATGTTTAACTGCAGCTCTGACTAATCCATGAGCTGCAAAATTAGTCTCTCGAGGAGAGTGAACGATTTGACAACTAGATAGAGATGCACTAATCATCTGAGCATCAGCCACAATCTGACCAAATCTGCTAAGGCATCAGACTGAAAAATTTAAAGCATTAACCACTTGAAGTGCATCGCCTTCCAAAATGATATCTTGCAAACCCAACTCTATGCTAAATTCAATAGCCTGGAAAGCTGCCAAAGCCTCAACTGCAACTGGTTCTAGACACCCCATTTTAGTTCGACTTCTAGCTGCAACAATCAAGCCATTGTGATTTCTCACGATAATCCCAATACCCAATCGCCCGTTAACTGTTTATCACAGCAAGCATCCCAATTGACTTTATACTTGCCCTCCGGTGGGGGAAGCCACCTGACATGATGAACTTCCCTCACATCCGTGACAATACTCATGTCTGAACTATTTGCCCTTCTAAACTCTTCATCAGCTTCAATAGCTTCCTTTAAAAGGGCATTTGGGTGGATGAAAACCCCACCATAGATCACAGAATTGCAACGGAACCAAATCTTTCTTGCTATCCCCACAAACAGCTCAAACTCCTCCATATCACACTTGCGGACCATCTCTTCAACTACTTGGAGGAAGTCAAACCCCTGGAAACTACTTTTCTGAAAATTTTTCCGACTAGCACCCCAAACATCCATAGCCGAAGGACAGGTCCACAGAATATGTACCAAACTTTCGCTTTCCAGCTCGCAAAAGGGACAGCTAGGATTCTTCACAACACCCCTTCGCAGCAAATTAACTCTAGTTGGGAGAATATCATGGCACGCCCGCCACAAAAACATTTTCACTGCATTAGGCATTGCCATTTTCCAGATCATCCGCCAGATGCCACTATCTGATTGTCGGTTAGAACATTCCCCTTGCAAAGAAGCATTCCTTCCCTTCTCCAAATGATAAGCACTGCGGATCGAAAGTTTTCCATTATTCGTTCCCTGCCAAATTAAAATATCTTTCTGGTCAAAGCTACTTACCGGTAACGTATTAATTACCGCCACCTCCTCCGGTGAGAATATTTTTTCAACCAGATCCTGGTTCCACCATTTTGTATCTTGATCGATCAGCTCATAAACTGTAGCATTCGCCCCCAAAAATTTGACATGTGATTGAACAGTAAAAGTTGTTGGTGTAGGTAGCCAGGGATCCCCCCAAATCTTAACCTCGGAACCAGTTCCAATTCTCCATATCAATCCGTTCTGTAACAAGTTACTAGCCCCCTGAATGCTTCTCCATGCAAAAGACGGCCTCTTGCCAAGAGGAGCCGTTAGAATTGTGTGCCCATGGAAGTACTTTGCCTGAAGAATTCTTGCTACTAAGCTATCTAGATTTTTGAGTAATCTCCAACACTGCTTTGCTAGGAGCGCCTTATTGAAAATCACGAGATCAAGAAAACCCAAACCACCCTGTGCCTTAGACACCCCCAGCTTTTCCCAACCCATCCAATGAATTTTTGAGTCATTGTCTTTATGGCCCCACCAGAACTTCTGCATAAGTGAATTAATTTCCTTGCACAACACTTTAGGAAGTAGGAAGACACTCATACTATACGTAGGTATTGCTTGGACCACCGCCTTCAGAAGGATCTCCTTCCCCGCCTACGAAAGAAATTTCAGCTTTCAATCTTGAAGACGTTTCCAGAACCCGATCCTTAATGCTCTTGAATGCTTGGGTTCTAGACTTGCCAACCAGGGCGGGGAGATCCAAGTATTTGTCAAAGTGTTGAGTAGCCTGGATTACTCGAGAGATCCAAAATCACCTGCCTTGCTTGAGGGCTGGTATTTCGGCTGAATAAAATAGCCGTTTTCTCCTGATTCAGTTTCTGCCTGAAGCTTTCTCGTAAATGTCCAGCAATCTATTCAGCCTTCGCCAATTTGATAATAATAATGATTAGTAAAATCAGCAATTAAATTATAACTTATATAGTATATATATATAGTATATATATATATATATATAAAAGCATTAATTTTTGGATGGATTATACTTGCACTTCGATAGCTTCTCCGTCCAAAAATTTATTGTATCAACACTACATATGCAATTCTTTTACAATTTTTTTACAATTTTTGAACATGTTAGCAAGTGATTGCATTGGAGGCCAAAAGTTGTAATCATTAACCATCTAATCACATGTTGACATGTGCAAAAAAACATAAGAGAATCGTAAGAAGATTATAGCATTCTTTCTAATGAATTTTTCTTTGGATTTATAATAATAATATATCGATATTCAAAGAAAGGATTTAGCTTTGATGATGTGCTTTAAATTTTTATCGGTTCAAATTTAATTAACTTTTTTTTAATAAAAAATAATAATAAAATCAAATCTAAACCATTTAAAAAAATTAAGATTCATATGGCCATAAACATATCATCCCATTCCAATGATCGGTTATGATATATAGATAATAACAAAATTAGAGCCACCCAATAAGCTGTTAATTAGGAAGTGACAAAAACTCCAAGAGTTAGGACATTAAAGGATTAGATAAACTGGGACTCTAGTCTCCTAAACTACGTAGAATTCTTCCTAATATATAAAAGAATCGGCGCGCCTAATTGCCTAGCTACTCCTAAACCGTAGTTCTTAATTGTAATTGGTAATGTTTTTCTTTGAGAGAGCTAGCTAGCTAGCAACAATGCAGGCGACAAAAATAGCGGTTGAAAATTCAGTACGACGTATAAAGCGAAGAGTCTATCTTCTTCAATCGTGGCGGTTCGCACTAGTTGTTCGAATATTCCTTCCCAATCATGCATGGTGGTCTGTCTTTGCTTTCGCTCTTACAAACTTGATTACGTTTATCATGGCGTCTGCAGCTGACGACCTTTTTGTAAGTACTTTTTAAGGAAATAAAAATATACATTTTTTTTTTTTAATTTGCATATATTAATTAGTATATATATATATGTGTGTGTGTGTGTGTAATGTAAATAATTTGGAAATGATTATGAGCGCAGGAGGGTGAATACCTGTTTTGGATTGAGCGTGTTGCTGCAATATTTATGTCACTGTCTTACTGGGATACGAACTGTTGGGCTATTGCCTTGGGTCTCTTTGTTTTATCTAACGTGGTTTTCACCATAAACTACTTCGTACAACAAATATTGGATGTCGAAATACTTCCGAGAATTGGCAGCAGTAACACTAGAGTGAGTGCTCCTCATCCTTCGATTCTTTTCAACATGCCACGAATTCCACATTTATTTAGAAGAGAAAGGCTATTTTTCTATTTCCTATCAATCCCTTTTTCAAATTCACCATTGAACCTAATACTCGACTTGAAAAAAAAAAGATGAATGAAAGATAAAGAAATAGCAGGTCTCTATTTAGAAACCCTATATGATTAGTATATCCACTTCCAAAATATCGTCACCATTAATTCAGATTTCGAAAAACTCAATCTATAAGGCCCATATTTTTCTTACAGCAATTAAAAGTCTTATTCCAAGAAGTTGATTGCAAAAACTATCGAGTGTTTCTTGACATTGCTTTGCACATATGTTGAGCCTCTCTACCCCTTAAGCACCTACTTCACTTCTGATGAGTTCTGATTTAGCTGGATGAATCTCTCCCCCTTCGTCAATGGTAAACCCAATTGAAATGCAAACTAGTAACTCTATTCCAAATAGTTGGGCGGGCCACGGGCCATTTATCTACTATCGCCCCATGACTCCGTTGGTACCTTCTATAGTTTTATAGTTAAGTAATGGAAGGATTGAATCAAATTATATATACAGAGCTTATAGGTGCTAGTTATGTTAAAGTCCCGTTATATAAAAAGGTTTAAGATTTTTATATTATAAGAACGTCAAAATTAAAAAAAAAATAGTTATAGTTGATAAGTCATCCTACCATGGAATAGTAATATTTGTTACATGCATGTGATATTTAAATTTAATCATAAATACAATATAGAAAGGTAAAAGTTGAGAATTGATTTGGTGGCAGCCACATTTTAAAAAAGTTAAAAATTGATTTGGTAAAATTTTAACATTGAGAGACATTTGAATAAAATAAAATTAAAGAAAATAATAATAATAATAATTTAAAAACAATGCACCACGATGGCGGTGCTGCCACCGTGGTGCTAATCTAGCAACCTTTAGCAGTAGTTGCATAGGCCAATGGAATTAACTGGCGGTCACCCGATGGCTGATGGAATTGTTTGGTAGCCAAACCATCTAGCAACCACCACATGACCCCCAAAACCATCGTGGGGCCACCAAAATTGATTGCAGCACAGTGTGGAGCAAAGTCGTAGTCACTGTGAGGGATCAAGCAACAGCATCACCCTTTTTTAAAATGTTTATTTATTTATTTTTTAAATATTTTGTATTTGACTTTTTTATAAGTGTTTTAGGTTTTGAGAAGAGTTTTGTAGTTGTTTTTAAAAAATGTGTTAGTGGTGGGAGCACATCTAAAAATTCGTTTGGTTAATTAATATTTTTCATTGTTTTATTTTATTTTTTCCTTTTTTGTTGGAGAAAATAACCTTACATGGTGAAACTTTTATTTGTGTTTGAAAGGAATCCCGATTGGCCAAACTAGATGTATTTGGATTTGCATGGTTGGATCCACACCTTGTTGTTTGCTAACTTAATTGTAATCTTTAAAAAAATATGATTAAAATAATCCTGTGAAGATTAGTTTATAAGATTATATAACGCAGAAGTTGCATAACTATAAGCTTTACAATGGCTTTAGTTGCAATCTGACTTGGAGGACAACACTTTTTAGATATTGAATTTTGGTTAATATCACAAATACTGATTTTTTTTTTTNTGTTATTGACTCCACATATAACCTTACTGAGATATAATAGAGTAAAAAAAAAAATTGACTTCTAAGCTCAACTTAGATAAATCATTTATTCGGGCGATTCGAATTTTTTGAGCCTTCAAATGTCCCACCCGAGCTTACCGCTTGAAATTATGTGTATTCTCTTATTATAATGTTATAATGTTAATATGAAATTAGCAATTTGATAAATGAGTTACTAAAAATGTTTAATTTTGTATTAGTTTTTGTGCTATATAGTGACTCGGTAAGAGAAATGTTAGAGATAAGAGAGTCTCTTATAATAGGGAAGCCTTGATATAATACCTTGGAATACTCTTAAACTATGGTTTTGATAACAATTATGTCACATCATTTACACGATCATATTACAACATTATTACTTAATAAGGATTCACTTAACAAAAACAAGGATCATTTGCTAGCTGTAAATAACTTGAACAGCTAAACAGAAGCAAAGAAAAGAAAAAATTGACACGAAATCATTTGCATTTTGCATTCAAAATTACACCAAATCCCAGGGAAAAAAGAGAAGAAAAAGAAAAAAAATCAAGCTTCTGGTTTCCTGGAGAAAGAAAAAATGAGAAAAATACAGAAAGGAACAACTACAAAAGCTGCAAGCTTTAACAAGTCCTCGGTCTCCTTTGATATCACTCCAATCCTTGACCAGTCTCCACTATACCTAAACATTGAAATCTTTTTACATGAGAAAGCTAGATATAATGAAAAAAATATCAAAGTCAAAGACAACAAAAGGAAGCATACCCAGCATCGATGAATCCGAGCCCAAGCACGGCAACAACAGAACGAGGAAGAATTGGGTTGGAGACTTTCAGTGGGAAAAGGGTTTCTTGCTGGGGGGTTATGGAATTATCAGACAAATCTCTCTTCTTAGCCATTGTGATTCTAAATTTTCTGCCATTTCTCCTCGCAAACGGATAAGAAGTCCGGCTGTTGAAGATAAAGATCTTTCTTGTGACCAGCATTTCCTATTCTCTGTTTAGGCTCATTACTCTTTGATCAACCTCAAATTCCAAATCATTCATCCAATAAGGGCAAGATTGCAATTTTGATATTGTTAATGTTACATTTAGAGAAAAATGCAAAATCAACTCATATATGCTTTTTTACTATGAAAAATCCAATACCTGTGAACTCTTTAAATCTCGCATTGCTAACTCTACTTCTTTCGTTTTCTGTATGCGTTTTTTGATTTTAACAAGCATCGCAATACATGTGAGCCATCCGCACCACTATGATATTTTCACAAGCATCACAAACGGATAAGAAGTCTTGGGCGAAGAGGACGAGGGCCCAAACAAGTTGGTGCAGGCCACAATGTCGAGGAGTCGCCTGATGTGAGCAATTGCAAGGTCTTCTTTATAGTCTGCATAAAAAAAAATCTAAAATTAGCATCTAATTTTATTAAATCGTGAACGCAAAAATTAGCGCTTTTGTGGACCTAATAAATTTGACGAGTGCATAACCTCATCTTGCACCTCAGACGATTATAATACAGTATAGCATGTCATCCACGTAGAGTAACAAATAAACAGGAAGGACACCTAATACATTAGCATTCTAATTGATGGATGTCCAAACCTTGAGGGTCACTTGTGAGTCTTCTGGTGTTTCAACTGTAATCTCAATTACATTGGGCAAAACTGCATACAAGTATGAAAGTTTGATTAGAAAAACAATAAGGTGGAAGAGCAGCCAAATTAAAATGAGTCCAGAAACTGCTAACAGTTTTGGCTCAATTTGAGCTCAACTTTCATATGACATAGAACCTTATCTTTATGGGAAAGTAATCCAAAAGAAGAAGAACTAATAAGTTGTAAAGACTGAAAAGTACATATATATATATAGACCTTTCTCTTCCTACTTCTTCCTCTCTCCCTTGGCTTTGTGGGGTTTCGCCTTGCCTGTTTTGGGAGCCATTGCACATCAAAACTGTTGGATTAGTATTAGAGCTTCTTTGCTTCAATTGGGTTAAGACTGAATTTGCAGAATAAACAATTTCCTCAAATACAATAGTATATAGCAAAGAGGTGTTATATATTGCAATAATGTCACTAACAAAACCAATATATATCAGAATTTGGTTTTAATGGAATCAATGAAGGATTGGAGTAGAGAATTGGAAAGGGACAGAGATGCAAAAGGGAGGGAGTTGAATTGAATTGAATCGAATGGAAGAGATAATAGTGGTGTTGTTGAGCATATTAAAGAGGAAGGTGAAAGAGTTTGCTGGGGACAGAGAGTGAAGGTAAGACTGTGAGAGGAGGATATAAGAGAGAGATAGGATAAGGTAGGCTAAGCCTGGCCTCCTCCCCTTAAGCACACACGCACGCAGAGCATGTAAGGCTGCGGGCGATTTGGGGCCTCTCATTTTTCTCCTCTCTCACCTTAACACCTCATCACCTCTCTCTCTATCCCTCTCTCAATCTTTCTCTGGATTTGTAGGTTTGTCATTGGAAAGTAAAAGCAGCTGATCAGAAGGTTATCTCATCTCGTAGGTTGGACCTGCTTCTGATTGTAGTGGGACCTATAGATGCCTGCCACGTATTTCAAATGGTAATTTTTTTCATCATAGACTAAACCAAGTGCGGTAGTTCAAACAATTATTTATACACAATTAAACCTCACATGAAGCTACATGAAATTAATGAATTAGGGTTGAGGGGTTTAACACGTTTAATTAAATAGGTCAAGTTTTAATTAACCTATATAATCTTATACATATGTCTTGACATGATCTGAACTCAGCACTCGAACACAAATTGCCATATTTAGCTTAGACAGAATTTTTCTCTAAATTAAGTTTGAAATTTTTCTTTTAATTTAGTCTATAAAATTATCATGTGTTCTTTAAACACGGGAGAAGCACAAATTTTTTCATTCTATTGAATTCAATTTCTCAAACTCAACTTAAAGGAAAATTATGTGTGTGGTAACCTCTTCTCCTACTCGTGAATCTTCACGTTAGAGTGAGGTTGGGTTTAATTACGGTAGGCTTTAGGCTTTAGGCTAGATATAATGAAAAAAATATCAAAGAAAATAAAGGAGATCATGTTAGCATATTCATAATTATAACAAAATTGATATGCTAAATACGCAGCGAAAAAGTAAATGGTTTTAGGATTACTTCCAGCCATGTTTGTTCAAGCGAAGTAAAATTCTTCCAAAGTCGTGGAACGAGCAGCCTCTAGCAATATGAAGCAAATAAAATAGAATACAGAGGATATCTTCTGACTTATTTCTAATCTTATGCCGTATTGATGGAATACACAGACTATGTATTTATCGGCTAAGTCAAGGACCATCAATCAATTCGTTAGCTTTAATTATTCCTCTCATCAAAGAATAAATTGATTTGAAATTAAATATATTGCAATCAGATTAATTTGCAATCAATTTTGATTCCATATGAGCTTTTTATTTGGAATAAGTGAATCAAACACCGTAATTATAATTATAATTATATGCGACACCGTAATTATAATTATGAAATAATTCATGATTATATGTGACATAAAAGGCCATAAATAAAATATCTAACAGAGCATGCCCAGTATCGATGAATCTGAGCCCAAGCACGTCAACAACAGAGTAGGGAAGAATTGGGTTATAGATTTTCAGTGGGAAAATGGTTTCTTGCTGGGTGGTCCTGAAATTATCAGACAAATCTCTCTTCTTAGCCATCGTGATTCCAATTTTTCTGTCATTTTTCCTCACAAACAGATAAAGCTCTTTCTTGTGACCAGCATTTCCTATCCACTGTTTAGGCTCATTACTCTTTGACTAACCTCAAATTCCAAATCATTCATCCAATAAGGGTAAAATTGTAATTTTCATACTGTTAATAATTATATATAAAAAAAAATGGAAAATCAGTTCATATGTACGTTTCTAACTATTTGAAAAATCCAATACCTGTGAGCTCTTTAAATCTCGCGCAGCTAACTCCACTTCTTTCATTTTCTGTAGCTTGCTTAAGTGCTTCTCACTTTTGCTATTGAAATTCGTCTTCATGATCTTTATTTTGAAGTATATTTTGGATGCCATACCTGACTTAGATAGGTGAACTTATTTCCCGTTGATGCCTAAGAAGAAGCTTGCAAGAACGGCATATATAGGTACCAAGTGCCATGAATGGGATGAATAAATCGGATGCATTTATGTTGTATGTATGATTAAATTTAAATCGGACCCTCAGCGAGACTCCTAAAAGCACGAAGTATCGGGGTCCTTTTTTAAAAAAATAAAAATTCCTTCAAATCGAGTTATAGAGAAAGATCGACAACGAAGATAATCGGACATCGTATTATGAATGGCGCTCCGAGTTATTAGTATGCTGCTATCTCAAGTGTCTCGGACTAATCATCTATAATAGAATAATCTGCTACCATATGCTTAAATCTAACCTTCTTTCTTTTTTTTGTTCAAAATTAAATTATTAGAATCGGGCATCCAACATTCAACCCTCTCCTACCCTTTCAATATATGTATAGGTACTGTAGAAATTTAAATTTGATGTACAACATTTGCAAGCTTTTCACATGGAAAATGAAATTTTCTACAAATTAATTCGTAAGAAATTTTTATAAATCAATTTTTAAAAGAGATATATGTCCTTTACATAATAAACTTAAGAGTACATATTTTTTTAGTAACATATGTTTTTTACATGTTCTTTTAATAATTTTTTTTTTTAAATATATCTTTTTAGATGTTGATTTTTGTATACTATATCATCACAATTAAAGAAAATTCAAAAAAGAATACGTTATGATTAGCATTTATGATGTATAAACAATTCTTTATTTCGTCATATCAACATTTATTGTTCTTAATATTATCATGTTAATAATCTTAACATTTTCATAATTTCTGTATGAATATTTTAGAGAAATGCTAAGCTTACAAAATATTTTATAAAAAAAACTCATACAAAGTAATGTGGCACAACATGATTAAGAATACCACGTCGTTGTAAGAGTTTTTGTTGTAAATTATTTTGTAAACCTACTATTTTTCAATATTTTATAATGGATTTTGAAAAGCATTTTTTTTTTTTAATTTGAAAAAGTATTTTAATTTGATATAAAATAGAGAAGTGTATTTTTTGTAGAACTTACATTTAAAAAGTATTTTGTGTTTTAATAATTTTAAGAAAAATGTGTTTTTAATTCGTTACCGAACAAGGTCTAAATGTTAATATGATAATAAAATAACACTTATTTTTAGGGCTGAAAATACGAATGCAATTATTTACAATATCTGCATCTACATTATGAAACTACTGTCTACATTTACACGGTTATTTTCCGTCGGCATTTACACCCTTACTCATTTTATTAGAAATGAAAAGGCGAAGACGCTGGGAAATTTACAGCCTATAATATCAAGTCTTAAAATAATATTTATAGGTCTCGGAAGATGTGTGCCGATTACGTGGCCGAATCGGATTGATTGATAATATGTGATCTGGGCCAATCACATCTTAGGTAGACTCACAGGCTTCTCTTATTTGCGAAAAGGATATGTATACGATGGTATAACTTATTTGTATTTTTCTTTTTGGTTTTTACGAAAACAATGAAAGGAACAAAAGACAAACACTGTTTTTTTTTTTTTTTCTTTTTTTTTAGAAAGCAGAATAAACCGAGTAGAATTATGAGAAAAAGATGTGGGATGTAACACTTTATTTTTAAAGGAAATAATATTTTTATTATCTCAATCATTTTTTTTTTTGCAAATTACTATTAAGATTAATATGACTCATATATAAATTTTCATAAATTTAGTGGTGAATTCAGCAATCCATTGGATAGTTAAAATACTTCACTCTTTCCTTTTTTTTTTTTTTGATGAATTATTTTGTGTAGAAATAAAAGGTTACCTAATGGATAGGATGGTTTTATTAAGATTATACTATTTAGTAAACTCTTATATGATTGTCATACAATTTGATAATAATATGCTAGTAAAAATTAGCAAATGAATTAGTACTTGTTATATATATATATATATATATAAAAAAAAGCATTAATTTTTGGATGACCTATACTGCCTCTTTGATAAGCCTTCTCCGTCCAAAAATTTATTGTATCAACACTACATATGCAATTCTTTTACAACTTTTTTATAATTTTTACACATGTTAGCAAGTGATTGCAGTGAGCCAAAGTTGTAATCATTAACCCTCTAATTACATGCTACACGTATCAAAAATTATAAAAAAATCATAAAAGAGTTATAGAATTTCTTTATATAGTGTTTCAAAGATAAAATTTGGAAGTTGATAGGATAAGTGAAAGATGAAAAAGATGATCAAGGACGATTAATTTCTACTAGTAATGAATTTCTTGGATTAATAATAATAATATATCGATATTAAAAAGAAAGGATTTAGCTTAGATGATGTCTTTAAATTTTTATTGGTTCAAATTTAATTTTTAAAAAAATTTAATAAATTATTCTAAATCATTAAAAAAATTAAGATTCATATGGCCATAAACATTTCATCCCATTCCAATGATCGGTTATGATATATCGATAATAACAAAATGAGAGCCCACCCAATAGCTGTTAATTAGGAATGTGACAAGAACTCAAAAGAGTTAGGAACCGTAAAGGCCAGGGATTAGATAACTGGGGACCTCTGGTCTCCTAAACTACGTAGAATTCTTCCTAAATATATAAGAATCGCGCGCCTAATTGGCCTAGCTAGCTCCTAAACCGTAGTTCTTAATTGGTAATTGGGTTTTTCTTTGAGAAAACTAGCTAGCAACCCAATGGCAGCGACAAAATAGGTTTGAAAATTCAGTACTACGTAAAGCGAAAGTCTATCTTCTTCAT
>FXXK01002494.1:1063-12689 GCA_900184695.1 Betula pendula | reverse complement strand
CCAAGTGGGCTAACCCCAATATCTAAATCCTTGTCTAATTCTTTTCAAAATTAAAAAATTTACCAATTATAAAGTATTAAAAAATGATATATATATATATATTACCCAAATGTAGAGAGTCTTAGGTGTGCATTAATGAGTCGGGTAACTATTCCCGAGTTACAGATAAATGCACCGATAAATAAAATAGAAATATTTGTTGTTTAATTTTTTTTTTATTTTTTTTCAACTTTGAATATGTTTTTTTTATTTTTAAAAAATAGTTTATTTTTATATTTGTGAACCCACGTATGTAAAAGTAAAAAAATAAAATAAAAAAAGTAACTATCAACCATGTGGGCTGGTGCAAGTCAATCGCGATGATTTCGTAATTGATAGGAAATGATAGGACGGCGATTGGCCTCCTATGAATGAGTTAATGCATGCTAAGGTTCTGTGAACCCACGTATGTAAAAGTAAAAAAATAATGGATTAGTCTACTTCTTTACTTTTTTTTAATTAGCAGTATAAGGTTCTGTTCAACGCCGCAAACAAACCAAAACTAGATAATATATATATATATATATTAAGTACAATATTTAAGATGAAGAGGGGTGTGCACCCTAATAATAAACTTAAGTTAAGTAAACACCGCAAAAATAGGAAGCCAGTGAAAAAATGAGTTTTTTTACTCCAAAAAGGAATAAAAAATTCCTCGGTCCTGTTTTACTTAAGTTAAGTAAAACGGATATGGAACCAAAACAGTGTAGAGCAGGGGCATGACCCTCAAGAGAGCCTTTCAGCCTGTCCAAAACAATAACCCCTTTGCAGGGGCAGATGGGTGGGCACTGCTAAAGTAATAGATCTAAACATCCCCTTGCTGTGGTTGAAGGAAGGTAAGCATTGCTAACAGAACAAACACTCTAGAAAATAATGGACTCCCACACATGATAAAGCAACAAAATCCAAGAAGATCATAGCCAAAAAAACTACAGTAGACAGAAATAGTAAATAGTATAAGCATAAAGTAAAACTCAACAACGGCAAGCCACAGTGTGATTCGGTGAGAGACTGCACGAGAGAAACGACAGGGGAGAACAACAGGTGACAACCGGTTTAGGCGAGCAAGCCGCGAGCCGGCACATGGAAGCCCAATGGGAACGAGGTCGATGGAGATGGTGGTGGGGCGCATGTTGTGGTCGGACTGGCTATGATTAACACATCTGGCTTTTAGACGGCCAAATCTGAGAATCAAAACCGATTTTAGAGGAGCTGCTGTCCATCGGAAGAGGGTGAAGGAGGGATAGGTTGACCACTGGCGGGGAAAGGGGAGAATCTTTTAGCTCCTTATCGCCGTGGAGGAAAAATAGGACTATTCGGGGGGGCTGGAGTGGGTAAAACAGTACTCATTATGGAATTGATCAACAACATTGCCAAAGCTCATGGAGGTGTATCCGTATTTGGCGGAGTAGGTGAACGTACTCGTGAAGGAAATGATCTTTACATGGAAATGAAAGAATCTGGAGTAATCAATGAACAAAATATTGCAGAATCAAAAGTGGCTCTAGTATATGGTCAGATGAATGAACCGCCTGGAGCTCGTATGAGAAGACAACATACCTACACCGGAGAAACCACCGGAGCTATACTATGAGGGAAAATTACCAAAAAGGTCTCAAAAGAGACAGATAAAACCTTTAAAGAGGCGAAAAGGAAAAGGGGAAGAAAAAAAAAAAAGGTTCGTAGAAAGAAAAGGGGGAAGGAAGGAGTCAAGACTCTCTCCTCCTCCCATGATAGCGCGAGTCTGAAAAAAGGTTTCAAGAGACAGAAGAGAGCTTTGGATATTTTAAAGGAGTCTTTCAGTCCAACTAAATAATGGTTTTGAAATGTTCTATAAAAGTGAAAGTTTTTTTTTGTCTTAAGTTCCCTACTTTATAAAAAAAATATATTGATTTTTTTTTTTTTAAAAAAAAAAAAAACAGCTTTTCCTTATATAAAAATAAGAGAAAAGTATACATACCCTTCAAAATATTAGGTAATTTGCAATGTTTCTCCAAAAATTTAATTAAAATAATGTCTTTTTCAAATTACCAAAAATTTGTCTTATATTTCATTTATACTAAAAACTACAAAAATACAAAAACTACAATAATAATAATAATAATAACAACAACAACAACAACAACAACAACGGGTGACCATGGCAGCAGCCGTGAGTCTAGTGAAGACCCACAGCCACCGTGGTTTTTTTTAAAAAAAAAAAAAATTATAAGATTATTTGTCTTTTGGAGCATTTTTAGAAGTATTAGAAGTTTTTTTTTTCTTTGGGACAAAAAGAGTATATTGTAATTTTTTGGTAACTTAAGAAAGACATTGTTCCAAACTTCCAATTCAAAATTTGGGAAGACAATTGCGAATTAATTAATAATCCCCTAAAAATAAAGAAAGTAGTAAAATAGAAGTAACAAATCCATAGCTAAATTGGCTCTGAGTTGGCCATGATTTTTCTGTCTTATTTGTTGTACTATGTCGTATCTCCCATCAATTCTATTGTGAACTGAATACTCTGAAAACGAATAATACAAACTAAACTCACTAGCTATCGAAGCCACTGGCCAACTTGTTCAGAATCCTCATACTAGGGGCCGGTGGTAGATTATATATATATTAATTTTAATTTGATTTATTTAATTAAATATAGTTAAATTTTTTTACTTTAATTTGTTACTTTCATGTTAGGTTTGTAAATTGTATAAAAAATTATCAATTCTAAATGTCGTGTGTCTGGTTCGAGTTGTGTGTTAAAGCATGAGTATAAGACTATATATATATCAGCTTTAACTCAACATTTTTAATTAAACAGGTCTAACTCCACAATCATAATTCACTAATTTCGTATTAAGTTTGTGTCGTGTCAAAAATTACCAGCTCTACCCATAAAGTGATTTACAACAAAGTTTTCATTATTATGAAAACAATGGTTAATTATCTACTAAGAAAAAATAATTGTAATGAAGCATTTATTTATATATTAGATTTAAAATTTTAGTAAAATTAGCTCTTAAATTGATTAAATTAAAAACTGAGGTGTAAAATATAAAATTGTGAATAATACAGGATTCTGAAATATTTTTCCTTTAGTTTATAGTGAATTTTGTTTGCCTTGTGGTATATATGCTCTACTTAATTAGTCGTTTAATTTGTCTTGTATAGGAGGAGAGTTTCATGCTCATAAGTCATATCACATATAGCATCCGGCGGAAAAAATATAATTAAAAACGAAAATTAATCATGATTATTTTTTCCCTGATCAATTATAATGAGCAAAAATATTTAATTAATTGACAATATTTTACTGTAGGTTCTACGGAAAACCACTTGCGAAAAATCAACGCATTGCCCCAACAAGGAACTGAATCTAAGTGAATCGGTAGAGAGCAATGGCATTCTTGTTAACGAGATGGTGACCGTCAGCTTAAACGGCGCCGACAACTTCACGTCCATCTCCGACGCCGTCGCATTTGCTCCCAATAATTCAAAGCCAGAAGATGCATATTTCGTAATCTACGCCAAAGAAGGATATTACGACGAGTATGTCGTCGTGCCAAAGTATAAGGAGAATATAATGTTGCTTGGAGATGGGGTCAACCGGACTGTGATCACAGGAAACCGTAGTAAGATTGATGGCTGGTCAACTTTTAATTCTTCAACCTTTGGTAAGTAAATCATACCCAAATAACATTGGAGCTCATTATGATTAAGGGTGGTAATTTGTGCTCGTATGGTTCAGATTATGTCGAGGTATGGGTATAAAGCTATATAGATCAAACCCTTTAATCATAATTTGACTCATTTAATTAAATGGGTTAAATCCTTCAACCTTAGCACGCTTATTTTGTGTTGGGTTCATGTCGAGCTCACAAATCATGTCAAAAAATGTCAACCCTAAATATTCAGTGTTTGGTTAATTAAATCATGTCGACGCATGAGTATAAGACCATATAGATCAACCATAATTCAGCTCATTTAATTAAATGGGTCAGACCGCTCAACCCTAATTTACTAATTTTGTGTTGGGTTTGTGTTGGACTTGCGGATTGTATCAAAAATTGCTAGTCTTAAATATCGAGTGTCAGGCTTAGGTCGCGTCAAGGCATAGATATAAGACTATATAGGTCAACCCAATTCGATCCATTTAATTAAATGGGCCAGACTCCTCAACCCTAATTCGCTGATTTCGTGTTGGGTTCATGTCGCTCAGGGTTTAGGTCCATGTCAACGGTATGTGTATAAGACTATATAGGTCAACTCTAATTCAACCATTCTAATTAAACAAACGGTCAGACCCCTCAATCATAATTTCTAATTTCGTGTTGGCGTCGTGCCGGGCTTGTGGATAGTGTCAAAAATTGTTAGGCCCCTAAATGTCTAATATAGGGTTCAAAGTTGTGTTAGCATAGTATAAGACTATATACCAGTCAACTTTCAACCCGACCTATTTAATTCAACATTCACACCCCTCTACACTTATCAATGCTAATTTTTGTATTGCGCAGCTTTATGTCGAGCTCCGCAGATCGTATCAAAAATTGCCAACCCTAAATGTCCAGTATCCTAGTTCAAGTCGTGTCAAGGCCATAAATTACTAAGATAGTAAATCAATCTTAAGTCCCGACTAATTTAATTAAAACGATTCAAACCTCTCCATGCCTAATTACTAATTTTGTTGTTGAGTTGGTGAGGTCGTCGCAAAAAATCCTTTAACCCTAAATTTATGATCCTACTTTCTACTAAAGTTTTCCTTATCTTTGATATATAATTGGCAAGATTCTCTCTTTAACGGCGGTGAAATTAGTATTTTCGCTGTTTGCTTTTGTTCGTTTTTCTAAACGTAAACAATCATACTGGTGTGGGGGTGGAAGGATAGTAGACATTGAAGCGCTTTGTAAAATGTGTGGATAGCATCATAGCATGATCAATCAGAGGGCTCATAACAATGTGAACTATATAGTCATGTTTTTGATGCAGAACTGGGTTTCTGGAGACCGGTTATAGCATAGATGTCACATTCAGGAACACGGCTTGGTACCCAGAACTCCAAGCAGTAAGCTCTAAAGGGGAAACCAATGCCGGACCACTCCACGCTTCTACTCTTGCAGTTTTGAGGCCTACCAGGACACTCTTTTATGTTCACTCCTTCAGACAATTTACAGGGAACTTGACATTCATGGAAACTATGAGAATTGTCATCTTTTCGGAAATCTGCTGCTGGTCTCCAGACTTGCAATCTATATGCCTCGAACAGCCAATGGCTAATCAAAAGAATACTTCCAAAAACAGCCCCCCCCAAGGGCCAGGGGACCCCCCCGACCCCCACCGAAATCAAAAAAGAAGAAATACAAAGGTTTAACCTTGCTTTTTACAAATTTTTACCCGGCTTTTAAAACTCTTCCACAAAAAATTTTTTTTTAAAACCCCCGAAAGAAAGTTTGAAAAATCGAAAATTTTTAAATTGTTTTTAAATTTATATCTTATGAAATTTTTTTAAAGGAAAAAAAAATTTTTTCAAAACTTTTATACCCCTTTGGGAAAAGTTAAGAAAAAACCCGATTTTTTGCAAAATCACTTCCGAACCCTCGGAAGTGGGGGCCAAAAAATTTAACAATTTTCCCGGGTAATTTTTCCAATTTGGTTTTTTCTTTTTTTTTTTTTTTTCAACTCCTTTTTTTTTAATTTTTAACCAAATTTTTTTTTTTTTTGGTGTTTTTTTAATTTTTAAAATTTGCCCAAAATGGTTAACAAAAAACTGGGAAAAAAAATTAACTGGGAAAAAATTTTTTTTTTTTTGGGTAAATCTTTTTTTTTTAAAACCCTCCCCAAAAAGTTTTTTTTTATTGATTGTTTTTTTTGCAAAACCGTTTTTTAGTATTTAGGGAGGTTGGGTTAAGTAAGGAAAAGTTTTTTTTTTATTTCCCGCTTCCAAAAGGGGGCAAAAAAGCTTTTACAAAAAACTTTAAGGGCTTTTTGAAGGGGGCCCCCCCCCCCCAAAAGCCCCCCCCTTCTTTCCATGTTTTTTTTTTTTTTTTTTTTTTTTTTTTTCCCAAATGTTTCCTTTTTTTTTAAAAAAATATTTTTTTTTTTTTATCACATCCTTCCCTTTTTTTTAAAAAATTTAAAAATTTTTTTGACCCCCCCAAAAAAAATTTTTTTTAATATTTTTGTTTTTTATTTTTAACCCCCTAAACTTCCCAAAATGCCCTTTTAGTTTTCCCACAACACCTTTTGGGAGTCTTTTTTTTTTTTTCTTTTTTCCTAAACAATTTACTTAGTTGGAATTCTTTAAAAAAAACATACCCAACCTCCCCAATCCCCCCACAAATGCTTGGGGGGGAATTTTTTTTTTAAACTTTTCCTTCCCCCCCTTTTTAATACAAAATGGAAAAAATGTCCCCCAAAAATCAAAATATTCTTTTTCAAATTGAAAAATTGCTGGGTTAAACATTTTTTAATGAAAAACAAAAAATGTTTTTCGCGACATTCAAAAAAACCCCATTTCTGCATTTTTGGATACTAAAAAAATTATTCAATTTCACTTAACTTTTTAAATCCCAAGAAAACAGCAATAAAATTTTGGGGGGGGGATAAAAACAAAAATAAATAATAAATTTTTTTTTTGGGTTTTTTTTTTAAATTTAAATTATTTTTTTTTTTTTTTTTTTTAACCCAAAGGTTAAAAAAAAAAAGTCATCTAAATCCAAACAAAACCCTTCTGGCCCACCAATTGGAAGGCCCTCTGCCAAAAAATCCAGGCCCCCCCTTTGGGGGCTTTTTTTTTATGGGGGAGAATGGAACAAAACCAACCCTTTAAAAATTATCTGTGGGCGGACCCAAAATTTTGGGGAAAAGGAAGTAAAACTCCAAAAAAGGACTTTTGGGGTGGGGGCGGGGGGTACCAAAATGCCCAATCATATACTTTCGGGCCAGTTTCTTTTTTTTTGAAAAATTCCCAAATCCCCCCCCGCCCGGGAATTTTTTTGGGTGCGTTTTTTTTTTTGGAAAAAATGGGAAAAAACGGAAAAAAAACCCGGATTGGGGACTTTTAGAACAACCCGTTTTTTTTCGGTTTTAGTCTAATGGGGAAGGTTTTTTTTTTTGGAGGAATCAGAATGGGGCCCGGCGGGGCAAGAAATTACCTACAAACATGAGACACAGTTTACAAAACAAAATTTCTTGGCCCCCTCGGTTTTTAAAAGATCACCAGCTTTCTTTTTGGGGAATGAACTCTTCCTTTTTATCGCAAAAGGCCATTTTTTGAAGAATTTTTCCAAACAGGTTTTTTTTTTAAATCTGTTCCAAAACAAAAAAATTGGGGGAAATAAGACTTTGGGGTTTTTTTTTTTTTTGCCCTAATACCTGGGGGAAAATTTATACACCTTTTTCCCCCCCCTTTTCATTTGCCAAAGGATTTCTCTAATAGACCCCTAACCAGATTTTTTTTTGTAAACCTATACTGGGAAAAAAGAAATTAAAAATTTTTTTTTCCAAAATTTTGTATTTTAGCCTTTTTTTTTAAACAATTTTAAATTATTTTATTGCACAAGCCCCCAAAACTTACACTTTCATTGAACCAAGGCCCTTTTGTTTTTTTTTTTTTTTGGGGTTTTAAAAAAAAAAGAAATTCCCCTTTCCCCCCGAATATTCCTCCCAATACGCGTTTGGGTCTGCACCCCAAATGGGGGGGGTTTTCCCCCCCTTATAAGCATTTTTTTTCTTTGTCCAAACACAGAGTTTTCCGGCTTGGATCTTGCCTTGAAAAAGATAAAACCCAAACAAAAGGCTTTCCCAACCCCAAAGTTGGGGGGCAAAAAAAATCTTTGCTAAATTGTTTTTTTTTTTTTTTCGTTGGGCCTCTCTTCCAAAGAAAAAAACGCCCAAATTCTTCTTCGTTCCCCGGAAAAAGTCCAACCCCAACAAACCCACACCAAAAAAAAAAAAACTTGGTGGGGGGGGGCCCCCCAAAGGTCCAAAACAACTCGGAAACGTTTTTCTTTCCCCCGAATAAAACCACAGTGCCTTTTTTTTACAAAAAAAACTTTTGGCCCCAACACAATTGCCAAAAACTTGCCTAAATGGTGAAAATAATGCGCCTTTTCTTTTCCAAAAAATCCCCCCCAACCCCTTCCCTCCCAATCTGAATCAAAGCTTTTTTTTTTTTCTTTGGCCACATTTTTTTTTTTTCTCCCCCCCTTTTCCCAAAGAACCTTCCTACAAACGGTAAAAACCCCCTTTTTTTTTTCTAATTCAAACTTAAAACCCAAAAATCCAGGTTGGTTTCCCCAACCTTTTAATCTCCCAACCGCGCCAACCAAACAAAAAACCCCAAACAAATTTTTTTCCTTTTTTTGCCCCCCACACAAAAAAAAAACATTAGGACAAAATTTTTTTGGCCCTACCAAAACTTTTTTGTTTCTTAATGAAATCGGGACCTGGAAACACCCCTTAAAAATCCCGGTCAATGGCCTCACCATATCGTTTTCTTTTCCCGAAAAATTCAATCTTCAATTTGGGGACCCCCCAACAATCACTAAACCAAATCCCTCACCAACAGCCACCTCATTTTCCTCAACAAATTTTTAGCTTTTAATTTTCTTGCAACCAAAGCTCAACAAATCCCACCCTTATATACTCCCCCGCTTGAGCGCCTTTTTCTGAGGGCGGGTCCCCCTTATTTGGGAGGAGAATCGGGTACCAAAGATTCTTGAAGAATTCGCCTTTTTCTCGAACTAGCCAGTCCACACCTACCAAGAATCGGCAACAACGAAATCATACAAACACTAATCTTGACAAGGTTTATAGTTCTTTTCAAAATACCGCATTCTTTCTTTTTTCTTTTCTTTTTCTTTCTTTTGTACATACCGATCTTTTGCTTTGTTCTTCCCAAGTGTTACGGGTTTTTTCCTATCTTTCTTTCCATATTTTTTTTTCTTCATCTTCTTCTTTTAATTTTGCTCCTCCAAAGTATTCCTTTTTTGCGTTGGAAACCTCTCTTTTAACCCTCCAAAACTTCAGAGCCTATATACCCCAAGGCCATCGCCCTTTCTGTAAACAAATTTCCCAATCCTTCTTCACCCGAAACCCTTTCTAACCTTCTTTGAACATAACCGCTTCCGAACCCTATCAACCCACTCTTTCTACAGTTCTTTTCAAGTCCAATTATCTGCTAGTGGTCTTCTTTCAGTTTATGTTTGCGGCCGAAATAAGGTTCCCCCTTTTCTTCTATCCTTAAATCAATTTCTTTTCTCATATTCCCCTAAGCCCTTTCAATCTACACGTCTTTCCACCCTTTCCCTTTCAACTTATCCTACCTACATCCTAAATCCAATGTCGTCCTGAACCAGCTTTTTTTTAATTTTTTGTCCACGGCCCATCAAAGGGGGCCGCGTAAATTACAGCCTTAAGTGTCTAGGTCAAAAACTTATTTCAAATAGCTTTTTGTTATAGTGTCTCAGCTGTCGACCAGCCCTGTGCGCAAATTAACTTACTTCTTGAACACTTGGCAAGCACATTTCTGCGAGACTTTTTTTTTTCCCTTCTTGGCTGGTTTTCGCACAAGATTTCGGTTTTTTTGTAAGCCTATCGAAGCGAAAAAAAAATGTGATTTTTCACATTGCCAAAGCGGACCACCCAAGTGCTGTCTTTAATCCTTTTATTATGCTCACATTCTTCGTAAAACATTAAACCTAATCAAAACCAAGTTTCTTTGTTAAAGGCCTAAGTTTTATTCTGTTTGATCCCGTAAATCCGAACCTTCCCTTATCGCAAGTTCACTGTGGGACGCAATTTGTCTGTTCTGTTATTTTCCCTTTTTTTTTTTTTTCTTCTATTGTGGGACCCTTTAGTCAATGTTCTCTTTTTATTTTCAGCCCCCATCTAATCGGATGCCGACTGACCTTTCTTTCTGGGACAGTGCGTGAGACCAGTCCACATACTCCTTTTCCACCCTAAACGTACAAGCACAGATTTTAAAAGAATGAAGGTTATGGTCCATTCGCCAAAATAAACTAAATTATTTACCTTTTGGAAATGAAATAGTTAATTTGTATTGCACGCTTATCTTCTGATTAAAACATGCTCTGAATTGGAATTGTAGATCAAAATTATTGACGACGTAAAAAAAATCTATTACTCTTTTTAGGAATTCTTCCAGTGGGTTTTGGTCACCATTGGCCGGGTGGTTTTTTGGCCCACTGCACGCAACAAAAACTTTTAGGGAATCGGTCCCATAACCCATCCAGTGGCCCCATCGACGGGTCGTCACGGTCTCTTGGTCCCCTCCTTGATCATTCCGGGACAACCCTCTGCCCTAGCAAAGTTCCCCTCCCCAACCCGAACCGTACTGCCATCTTAAAATGTTCCATCCCATTAAATTTCCTTCCAAATCCAAACCTACAAAACACCCCACCACCCCACGTTAAATTAATACGCTTTCAGGCTTGCAAATCTTAATCTTTTGCCCTTTCCTTTACAACATAAAAGCAATTCTAATTAAATGCAAATGCTCATCCACCCAATCGAAATAATAAACCCAATGGCGACCTACAAACAATAACTCCTTTCCTTTTCAATCGGTCGCGTCTTACCCAATGTTTTGCAACCGGAATTAAAAACTCCAATCTCCCTTTGGACAGTTGTTGTTGAACATATGTTTTTTTTTTGGCCTTGACTTCACTCTCTTAAAAACTTTTAGTTCCAAAATTATTTTCAATGTGCAATGTGAACTCATACAGTGGGATTTCGGTTGGAGTCTTTTTTGTTTTTTTTTTCTTTGTATTTGGAGTTTTTACGTGAGAAATTTTTTTGTAATCTATGGTGCATCACTCTGTTTTTTTTTCTCCGCCATCCGTTTTAATTAAACTAATGGCCCCAATTCATTGAATGTTTATCCGGTCGTGACGATATTCTTTCAAAATTTAAGTCTTACGTTGCGCCGCTTTCTTTGCAACGCAAATCCACCCCCAGCGTGTTTTTAGGTTCAAAACTTATTTTAAATATTGCCTTATGTGTCATGAAACATTCGGTTTCTTCGACTGCTGCTACTTAACTTTCCGACACCCTTGGCAAGCCCCAAACAATTCCTGATAAACTCTTTTTCTTTTGTTGGTTGAAAAGATTTGGTTTTGTAGCTTTATTAAACCAACAACCAAAAAAATATATTGCTTTGCATATTTTTCTTCACACATGCCTAAAGGACACCATGTCCACTCTTATTCCCAAATGATTAGATTTCTGCTTTTAGCCAACTCTACGTTTTTTTACAAACCCACAGCCTTTTATACGCCTTAATTACATGTCTGTGGTCTTCGAATGACTTAAATTCGCAAGCTTTTAACCCCTGCACGAGAATATCTGTTTCGTAACTTTTATTTCCTTTTTCTTTTTTTTTTTTGTGAAGCTATTTTTTTTCTTTGGACCATGCTGATGGAAAAGCTCATAGCTTTTTTTTCACCCTAAAAAACACGCACAGAGACATTCAGAGAAATCCGCAATCTACTTCAATTAGCAAAGAATGAAATAGATCAATTACTTAGAACTTGTAAATAATTTACTTATATCTCCCATTTATCTCTCTTTCTCAAAAAAAAAAAAA
>FXXK01002492.1:0-60306 GCA_900184695.1 Betula pendula | reverse complement strand
GCAAGGGAGCACTCCAAACCAAGCTAGTTAGAACAGTGCCAGGTAGTGTGAATTAGAAGATGAATCAAAAATTCGTTATTATATTATGGAGAGTGTGAGATATTGTAATGGTACCTTGGCTCTGAAGTAATTCTTCTTATTGGTTCTTAACGAACCTTAACCATCGGAACATTGGTCTAAGCCTTTAAAGAGGCCAATACAGAGTTCGTGATGTTGTTGGAAGGTGTATAATGAATACCTGGTATGATATGTGTATGCTATTTCCAACCGAAAACGGTAGCAGATTGTGAAGTGATGTACGCGTTCAGGTGGGAATGTATCGTGTAAGAAGGCTACCAGTCCGTGAAGGACTCTTATACTGGTCATAGGGACCGGGTATCAGGGAAATTCACAGCCCTTGGTATAAGCCATCCTCCACAATAAAGGGATGAAGCCTGCACTGCATGATCAATGTCTTTGTCCTGCAAGGGCCAGCCCCCACGGCCATTGGAACATTGGGAGCTGATTCTTTCAGAAAAAGGCGCTAAAAGTAGAGACAATCGAGGAAGATTGACGAGGAAGAAGAAGTATAAGAATTATTGGTTCTGTTTGGATACGAAAGAAGACCGAGTCTATTGCCTCAAATGAAACATGGGCGCTTCCGCTCATAAAAAAAAGACACGTCGTTCGCCTTTCGCCACCAAATGTCCGCCGATGGATGGATCCATTGAAGCTATGTAAGGAGAAGCAGGGTCATGGAGTTATTGTTATTTTTGCATCATCACACGTTATAGACGGAATCGGAGAATGTCATTTGGTTGGGTATATATTGAAACACACCCAATCAAGCCTTAGGGTATGTGAGTATTCAACAAAGATAAAATATTACACCACCTGGTGGATTTTGCTTTTGATTTGGGAATATGTACGCCGTCCCTATATTATCTCTTCTTCACCGTTTTCTTTTGAAGCATGACGCCATTTCTCAATGACTTTACGTTTGTCCATACTCTATGTAAAGGTAGGGGCTTACCCACATTCCGGTGAAGAATCGTTTACTGATAGTTGCATTTTTCTTACGCCCTATGTACGAATTGATATTTCAATTGATTATGCATGGGGAAGGTTTCTTTTAAACTGTACTGTATGCTTTTGATTTCTTGGGTTCATGACGCCTACACACTAAATCAAATTGACACTATCCATTCTCAGATTCCTCTTACTAGGGACCTCAAATTCACACATATATGAAATAGGGGATCCCTACTTTAGTTCCATAGACTTTTTAGTATTAAAGAACATTTATTAGTATACTCACCCAAAACTCCCAATTCCTTCTACCATTTTCACTTTCTACCCTTGGCAGTAGTTGCCATATTCTTTAAACATTAATTCTTTAAAGTTAATATGCATGTTTAAAATAGCAGTAAATGTGTTGATAGGAAGTATAATGGGCATAACAACAATAGCCATACATTAAAGGGCTCGCCCAAAATCCACACGCCTCGCGCTGTTTTGTATGTTTCTTCTCTCTGAATTTCAGCTCAGTTTTCCCATCGGCTGCTATGATTTTATTAAAAGATTTCCATTACTAAATAGTCCCATTCTTAAGAGGCATTACAAGTAGGGAAATGAGTATTAACCTTTTTTCCACCTATTATTTCCCATTACTTACGTATAAGGACGATCAAAACACACTTACAATCTCACATTACGCTAATTGGATATTCTTATTGGGATCAGGCAGGGGCACCATGTCCATTTCCACTGTGATTCTTACCCCTTTATTAACACTATGAAATAAGCACCAGTCGCACACCCATTGGCCAATATAACTATGCAGCTCGATAACATCAACAATATAACCAATATATCGGTTCGTCCCAAATGCCATCAGATGCCAATTTCCCGACACAAGTAAAATTACACTACCATCACCCAATCAGAAATTATGAATTCTTAGGCTAACTCGTCGAACTTCAGAATTTTCCTCCAAACACCAAGTTGTTAGAAGAAGGGTGTGAACTTTAGCAACCAAAAAGCACTTTCATTTTATCAAATTCACTTCACCCAAGCTAACCCAAAGAGTGAACAAGCCTTAGTAAAAAGATTCCCAAATGCGCTTTAAATAAAGCTTTATTCTAGTCCCTTATATACTTTCCTCAATCCAAACCCATTCCATCTTAGGAACACATGAGTATTCCATCGCAATTTTTCTTTAGTACACTCACTCCATTCCACTAAATGATTAAAAATTTTGCTCTATTAATCTAACACTTTCTTAGGCAAGATGAAAGTATTAGACCAATAAAGTCTGGATGGCTATAAAGATAGAGAAAAGTAATTGGGATCTATCGGCCTCAGGTTCAACTGGCATATGTCAATTTGAGGCTTGGCCATGGGGAGGAGATTCTGTCAAGGGGCATAGGAAAGTTACCCTCTAGATTGGAAACCAAAGAACACTAGAAAGATTGCTCGAATAGAAGAAACACATACACACAAAGCACAAACAAAATCACATCTTAGGGGTAACTAGAGCTCAGTAAGATACAAACTAGACACAACAAGTTAGAGAAGCACAAGAACCAATTGTGTGAACTGAAGCACTCAAAGAAAAATACAGGAGAAGGTGCCACAAAAAACACTACAACCAAGAACCAAAAACAATTAAGAAACCTTGGGGAAAACTCTAGATCAAGACAACACTTAGCAACATCTGTTACCACTTGAAAATGATCACACAATCCTATAACAGAACAAAGAAACCAATCTGAGAAACATCAGCGGTTTTGTTGAAAAGATCAGCTAACCGATGATCAGTGGCACATACTCAAGAAAACAATTCTAATATCAACTAAATCACGAATGAAGTGATAACTGATATCAATGTGTTTGTTCGTAAATGCTGCATTGAATTCTGAAAATGTTGATGGCGCTTTGATTATCACACACTCAATGGTGTCTTGACACAGACTAAGTCAGCAAGGAGCTTCTTCATCTAGAGGAATTGGGTACAACACTCCCAGCAGCAATGATTCGGCTTCGCAGTGGAAAGAGAGATATAATTCTGCTTCTTGCTAATCCACATAACAAATTATCCTAGTATGAAGCATCCTCCTTAAGTACTTTTTCTATCTGCACTACTTCCCAGCATCGACTAGCCTTCCAGATTTAAAATTGTATCAACGAGAATACCAAGATACCATGATTCAATTGTCGTTTCACATATCGGATAATTAGCTTGACCACTATCAGATGAGATTCTTTTGGATTTTTCTTGAAATCAAGCACAAACACGCAAAACTGAAGGAGATATTTTGGACGACTTGCAGTGAGATACAATAAGACTTCCAATCATACTCGAATAAAGAGTTTGGTCGACACTTTTTCTAGAGAGATCTGAAGTGAGCTTGACACCAGTGCTCATATAGAGTACAACATGACTCTTACTATCAAGACCAATTTTTTCACCAAGTCCTTGCATACTTAGCTTGAGAAACAAACTTCCCTACTCACTTTGTTGAGCTTGTACACCCAAGAAATATGCCAATTCACCAATCATGCTCATTTCGAACACTCTATTCATCTCAGAAGCAAACATGTGACATGTGAATCAACTGTGGGCCCCAACGACAATATCATCCGCATAAATTTGAGCAATCAGCATGTGCACCCCCCTTCTTTGGATAAAAAGGTGCGATCACCTCTCCTCCGATGAAGCATGCTCAAGGGAATAATGTGCAATGAGTCTCTCATGACCATGCTTTAGGTGCTTGCTTTAAGCCATCAAAGCTTTCTTCAACATGTAACATGTTACGGGTGATGAGGGTCGTTTGAAGCTCTAGGCGGTTCCACAATACACTCCTCTTGACCATTTAAGAAGCCTTTCGACGTCCATCTAATACAATTTAAAACCAAAATTGCAAGCTATCCCAACAATACTCTAATGGATTCAAGTCTAACGACTAGAGCAAATCTCATCAAAATCTAGTTCCTTCAACTTGCTATATCCTTGAGGCCACCAATTTAGGCGGGAATCACATTGGACATGTGATCTCGTCTTTTCTTAAAAAAAAAAATATATATATAGTTGATTGTATATATCCTTTGAGCCACCAGTGTACTTTTCGAATAACAATTGTCATTTTCATTTGATTTGTTCTTGAAGATCCATTTCGACAAATTAAATTTTGGTCAGAAAGCCTTGGAACTAGACTCCAGATATCCATTTTGGTAAATTGATGTGATTCTCATGCATAGGCTCAATCCAGCTTTCATCCTTTTGTGCTTCTCAATGTTCTTTCAGTTCAACCTGTGACAAATAGCACATTAAGAGACTTGATTCCAACTTCTACTTCTAAGTCTTTTCCTTTTCCAAGCTCCTAACATGTTCTTCTTGGGGTGATTTAGGATTAGTCGAGAGATGGTCCTTTGACAACATTCTTGCTTGAGGAGTGGTAGATTCTTCATTTTCTTTCTCTTGTATTAACACCTCTCTCCTCCAAGTCTACAATTCTTCTACACCTCTTTTCTCACTAATGGAGACACCTGAGAGATTTTCATCCACAACAGCATTCACGTATGTCCATAACTGTGCCAGTCCTCTTGTTGTAGACCAGTAGGTTCGACTAGACATAGCATAACCTAGGAATATCCCTTCATCACTTTTAGTGTCAAATTTTCCTAGAGTTTCTCTGTCACGGATAATAAAACACTCGCTTCCAAAGACATGGAAATATTTAACAATAGCTTTCTTTCCTTTCTATATACCGTATGGGCTCTTCTATGTTCCAGGTCTTTTGTACACTTTGTTGATAATATGGCAAGCTGTATTCACGGCCTCACCCCATAAATGAGTAGCAAGACCCTTTCCATGTAGCATAGCACGTGCCATATCTTGAATTACCCTATTTTTCCTTTCAATAATCTCATTTTGTTGTGGAGTAGTAGGCACCAAAAATTCTTGCTTAATTCCAACTTCATCACAGTAGTCTTCAAAAGTTGAGTTCTCAAATTCTCTCCCATGATCACTTCGTATACGTTTAATGAGACACCATTTCTCATTTTGTTTCTTCTTAAACAATGCCTTGTCTTGATCACAAGTCTCAAATTTTTCTTTAAGCATTAACACCCATGTGAATCTAGAATAGTCATCCACAATGACCATAATGTATCTCTAACCTCCCATACTCGCATTTCTAGTAAGACCCATCAAATCCTTATGATTAGAAATATGTATGGACTTGGTTGCATGGTGTTGAGACTTAATCTGTTTCCCTAATTGGCATGGTCCATATACCCTTAGAATGATGAACATGAAAGCCATAGCCAGTTTCCATTGTTGATTGACCAATCCAAAGCAATCAGAAGCCCTTCATAAACATCACGTCCTTTTTCCCAACGCACAATGAGGTGGAGAGCCTGCAGAAAAGTTGTGCATGTTTTCTGTTGATATTATTTCATGAAATTTAAGTTTCCCTCCAATTTAAAATATTTCAATTATTTTTTCGTTTGTGTTTATCTCTCTCTTTGTCCCACATTGAAAATATACGAGATTCATCTGTGCTTTATAAGAGATTGTATTTCTTTTATATTAGAATAAATTTTGAGTAGACACATGTTATTGATGTCACTCTCTAGACATGCGCGCTTGCACGCACGTTTCGCATTACACATTGACGCTTTAGACGCACTTAGCACTTCGCACATTTAGATGTGTATTTTTCTGATATGTTCAAATGCAGTTTAATAATAGTTTTTTATTTTATTATTTAAAATTCAGATTTTAACTGTTTTTTAAACTGCTATTTCAACAGTCTTTTTTAAACCGTCTTTAACTGCTTATCCAACAGTTATAATTAAACTGTTGTAAACTGTTTTGGAAATTGTTTTTTAAACTGCTCTGATGACTGAATAAAATATAATGTTCTTCATATTTTTGATGATCTTAAAATATTATCTTCTTCTCTTCTTCTGTTCTGCTGTTACATAATTTCTTGTTTTGAGTTGTGTTCAGAATTTGCAATCTGCACACTACATTCGGACAGTATTGTATCCTAAGAATATAATTGCTGTATTCCTTTTTGCAAAACTTATTATACAAGTGGGAGGCAATATTTGTTTAAGAGACAGATTTATATTCGCCTTACTGTCCATAGATTCAATCATTCCCATACAGATTTTCCGCTTTCTTTAAATTCTGTAGTGCCCAGTTTTATTTCTAACATTTCCAACGATGGGTCGAGTTTGTTTTCCCCGAAAAATAGTTTTACAAAATACATTTTCTGGGAAATTGGGTAAAAAATTTATGTTTTCCGTTTGTTTGGTTGCTAGGAAAGTAGGAGTGAAAATGAAGGCTTATAATTGTGTTATGATTGAGATCTATAAGTCTTATTGAGGCCAATATTTTTCCTCGGACATGTGGAGGATTCTAGAGCTTTGTTTCGGCATGAAATGCCCAAATCATTTTTTCGATTTTTTATAAAAAAGGAAAAAAAAAATTGAAATGAACCAAATAGGGTCTAGCTTGTCTTTGTTTAACAAAATTTTGTTTTCCCCTTTTTGTTTTAATGGAAAATCTTTACTGGGTAAAATTTTCTCAATAGGAATCTATGATTTTATTGGGTCGTCTTCTATTTTTGTAATCTCCATTAATGATTTAACACAACCCATAGCTAATGTATGTCCTTGTCTATCTAGTCAATTATGGTGCATGGTCAAAATTAGTAGGTGAAGACAGTGTTGAAGCGCATGCCATGAGGTGAATTCATTCTTGCATCAACCACATAATAAACTAAGCGGGTAAATAAAGGTACGTATTATGACTTGAACTATATATGCTCCCGAACCAGCAGATATTGGCCTTCAAACTTAGTCGATCTATTTGTGTTTTCCTTTTTCTTCGCATTGGTAGATGAAACTCATGGTACTGACAGCAGAAGTATATCCCCCATCAAGAACAAGATTGTGGGCTGTTATGAATCCAGCATCTCCACTAGCAAGGAAAAGCGCAGCTTGAGCCACATCTTCTGTGCTTGCACCTCTCCCACGCAATAAACTCCCGTTCTCGCCTACAATCCTACAAACTTCTTCAGCCTTCATATCCATTTTCCCGAGGAAATGTCTGTAGGCTCCCACAAGCATCTCTGAAGGAACCCCGTGTGGAGAAATACAGTTGACGCGAATTCCATGCACCCCCAACTCACATGCGCAACTTCTCATTAATCCAATGATTGCCTCTTTCGACAATGTGTATGCGTGTCCTCCCAGACCTCCCATTATGGCTGCTGAGCTTGATGTGCAGATTATGCTGCCCCCTTTTCCCCCTTTGATCATCGCTTGTGCAGCGTATTTCATTCCATGTATAATTCCATGCACATTTACCGACACTAGATACTTCACTTGCTCCATGTTCAAATTTGAGATGCTTCCACCAGGCCCAGCAATTCCCGCATTGTTGAACATGATGTCTAGGCTGCCTTTCCAAGTAAGCGCAAGCTGGATGGCTGATGCCACCTCGGCTTCCTCTGCCACGTCACAGTGTATGTAGCGGCCTCCTATTGAATCGGCCAATGTCTCCCCCAGGTCGTCCAGTATGTCCGCAATTACAACATAGGCCCCATTTTGTGCAAATATTTTTGCCGTGGCAGCTCCAATTCCTCTTGCGCCACCAGTTATGACTGCAACTTTGCCCATCAACCTAACAAAATTTAATCATGTATGTGAGATGGATGAGTTATCTTAATATCACTAGCTAAAATTAAACAAATCTCTTTTTAGTACAGCTTATCAAATTAATATTAATATCACTAACAGCAAAATTTCCAAAATTCTTTCATTTTCCGTTTCAATTTACTTTTTAGGAAATTTTGCAAAAAAAAAAAAGTAGTAGTGATCAGTGGGGCTAACCTCTTTGCGGGTAGCATCTGCAGGTCATCATTCAAATGAGTATCTGGCTCCATTTCGTTCCTATAATTTTTGTTAGCAATTTTATGGTACTATATAAGGGCAGTTCATATGCTTTACATTTGCAAAAAATCGAGTGGCGCTCTTTAGAAGGTTGCTTCTTTATTTCCTGCACACTCTTTTCATTCTGTACAACTACTTCTTAACCATAACTAAGTTATCTAAATCTCAACAATACGCTTCCTTCTCAATTTGTGTGATAATATCAATAGGTAATAAAAAAAGAAAATCTTTTATCAGCTTGTATTCATACACATGCTAAAATTGGTCGAAATGTTCTGAAATATTTGTTGATTGAAATTGAAGAGTTCCATAATCCAATTATGTTGCAACTTTGTAACAACAAAATCTTTTATTTATGAAGGTATTAGAGGTTAGGCTTCTTATTGGATCAAGTCCTCCAAACTTTTGAAGTGTATAGAATTGTGTCTTACAATGGTAATGATTTGTGATATAAAAGATATTGAGCTGTACATTATTAAAAGGGATAACTTTACTTATTCTTGAATTGACATTCATTTTACAATAGAGAATAACTTCTATAAGGTCCTTGGCACAAACTAAGCCTTTTGTGTCCTCTAATGAAAGATCGACAAGTCAGCTTGGGACAATTTAACAAAAATAAAGAAAACACCATATCACTATTACAAAACACACATCTCTCTCTCTCTCTCTCCTCTCTCTCTCTCTCTCTCTCTCTCTCTCTCTCTCTCTCTCTCTCTCTCTCTCTCTCTATATATATATATATATATATCCCTTTTCTTTCCTTTTTTTCCTGAGAAATCTTTTATTTTCTTTAGAAGTTTTATAAATCCAATTATGTTGCAACTTTATAACAACAAAATCTTGTGTTATGAATGAATGGTATTAGAGGTTAGGTATCTTATTGGAAGTCCGCTGAACTTTTGAAGTGTATAAAATTGTGTCTTACAATGATAATGATTTGTTGATATAGAAGATATTGAGCCGTACATTATTAAAGGGGATAACTTTACCTATTCTTGAATTGACATTATTTTACAATAGAGAATAACTTCTATAAGGTCATGGCACAAACTAAGCTTTTTGTGTCCTCTAATAAAAGATCGACAAGTCAGCTTGAGACAATTTAAACAAAAAAGCAAAAACACCATATCACTACTACAAACACACACACACTCTCTCTCTCTCTCTCTCTCCTCTCTCTCATATATATATATATATATATCTTTTTTTTTTTTGAAAATATCTTTTATTCTCTTTAGAAGTTTTATAATCCAATTATGTTGCAACCTTATAACAACAAAATCTGTGTTTATGAATTGAATGGTATTAGAGGTTAGGCGTCTTATTGGAAGTCCTCCAAACTTTGAAGTGTATAGAATTGTGTCCTACAATGGTAATGATTTGTGATATAGAAGATATTGAGCTGTACATTATTAAAAGGGATAACTTTACCTATTTTTGAATTGACATCTATTTTACAATAGAGAATAACTTTTGATAAGGTTTTAACACAAACTAAATCTTTCACCCATTTTGCAATAGAGAATAACTTCTATAAAATTTTAGCATAAACTAAGCTTTTTGTGTCCTCTAACAAAAGATCGACAAGTTAGCTTGGGACAACTTAACAAAATTAAGCAAAAACACCATACCACTCCTACAAAACACTCTCTCTCTGTCTCTTTCTCTCTCTCTCTCTATATATATATCTTTTTGTTTTTTCTTTTTCTGAGAATATCTTTTATTCTCTTTAGAAGTTTTAACGCACCTCCCTCTCTCTCCTCAGAAAAACACCGCCATCTGGTGCAAAACACCCACCACCGCCCAGGCCGCACCACATCGCCACCGACGCCGATTCTGCCGCTGCCCACGCCACCGCCGTTCCGCCGCATCTCCTCCACCGGTAAGTTCAACCTCCGTCTCTCTGTCTCTCTGTTCTCTCTCTCTCCGGGAACTATGAGAATTGTCAAGAAAAATCGGATCAGCCAAATTTGTGTCACAAATTAGGGAACTCAGAGCTCCCGAAAAGAGAGAGAGAGAGAGAGAGAGAGAGAGAGAGACGGAGAGAGGTTGAAAGTTGGTATCTTGAACGGGGAAAGGGGTTTTTTCTCAAACCTCCCGGTGCCTGCTTCGAAAATCGCTGGCGGTGGCGATGTGGTCTGGGCGGTGCCGGTGGGTCTGGACTGTGCGGTGAAGGTGAGTGTTTCTGCAAGAGAGAGAGAGAGGTGCGGTGGTTTTTCTAAAGATAATAAAAATAATAAAAGTTCATCTAGGAAAATAAAAATAAAAGGTAAATAGAGAGTATTTTGTAGCAGTGATCCGGTGTTTTTGCTTATTTTTATTAAGTTGTTACAATCAGACTTGTCGACCTCTCATTGAAAGGCATAAAAGGTGTGATTTGTGCCAAAGCCTTGTAGAAGTTATTCTCTTTGCAATATTTCTTCAAAAGTTTGAAACTTTTGAATTTAGTATATTGAACTTCTAATTTATTTTTCAATTTTCTCCTTCTATTAAGATTTTTCGTTAAATTTTAATAGAGACATATCATAATTTTCAAAATACCCTTTTTTATTTTCTAATATTTTCTAAAAGGATGTAAACCAAGTCAAATTTTACGTCCTTAAAATAAAACGATGCAAAGACTAGAAAATTTTACATCGTTTATTAAAACCGATGTGTTTACATCATTTTAAACTAAAAGATGTAAAAACTAAAAATTTTTACATCCTTTATTTAAAGACTAGTTTGTAATGCTATATATAATTGGATCATAATATTAAGAATCCATGTGAGTTTACGATTTTAAAAATAGTAATTTTAAAATGTACGATTTGAAGATGTGATTTTTAAAAACGTAATTACGTATTTGACAAAATTACAGTTTGACCTTTAAAATTATAATTTAGTTTTTAAAATTGTGCATTTTTAAGAAAGCACCCACTTACAAGTCTGATTACCTAAATTGCATTGAGTCAATAATTGCAAAAAGCCCATACATATCATCATAAATTGGAAGCTGATAGATGATTATGCCTGCTTCACTTGACTTGATAAATTTGGGAAGCATATGACTCGAGCTATACAGAGTCAATAATCTCATCTTGATGTACTGTCCAAATACATAGAACTCCATCTGGACATGTTACAATATCTTTGAGAAACAATTTTCACTACCACTGACAGCGAGTCCAAAGACATGTGAATAACTGAATAGACAATGTAAGTATGACTAATCATCCCAGTCAATACTTGACCACTTAATGCCCATAACCTAATGGAGATGTAGTAACAAAAATATAAATTAGGGACACCTATTATGCAAAGAAAATAAGAACAAGATAAATTTGAAAATTCATATGAGGAATTGAAAATAAATTAGGGACACCTATTAGCTTCTGATTTTGTCATAAAACAATTACCAAAATTAGCCAAAGCAGTTAAAAAATAAAATACAACAATTTTGGTGATAAAGTGGAAGTAAAATCTCTTCAGGAAACTATGATTAATAATACAATCAGTTACCCTCGCTCTTCTGAACTAGACTTCTTAGAAGGTCATCCATCCTGGTACTACTCTCGCATAAACACGCTTAATTGCATAATTCTAATAGGTTTATAACCATCACATCTTTAAAATGCGTTATGTAAAAAATGGTATTAACATACATATAAGCACATTTCTATTCCTAAATCCAGGCAATGAGGAATGCCACAATCACCCTATCTTAATTGCCTTCACAAGTTCTAGCTATATAGTCTACTTTGTGATTAATTTGTATCAGTGTTATATATATGAACTTACTTTCATGTATTTATATTTGAGATTGCGGAGATTTCAAAGTTGATCTTCTAAACCGTGCATGTGCAAGTTAATTACGAAAAAAATGACTTGTTGGGTTCTCCAGTTGTGATTGATTTGATTGAAAAGGTTAAAGAAGAGAATACAAGCAGCCAAAAGGGATTTGGCTTGAGTGCTGTAACAGCACTTCAAGCTGTAATTTTTCAAGGGTTGAGATTGATTTCAACCTTAAAAAAACTACAGTTTTAGTGTTGTAATAGCATCCAAGCCATATCCAGCCAAAAGACCATTACGAAAGTGAGAGGATGTAAACTAAGTCAAATTTTACATCATTTTAGCGTGAACAATGTAAAATAAGTCAAATTTCAATTAAAGTAAACGATGTAAAATAAGTCAAATTTTACATTCTTTTAGACAAAATGATGTAAACTAAGTCAAATTTTACATTTTTTTTTTTTAAAAAAAAAAAAGGATGTAAAATAAGTTGAATGTTACATCCTTGAAAATAAAACGATGCAACAACTGGAAAAATTTATATTGTTTATTAAAACATATGTAAAATTTGACAGAGTTTACATTGTTTTAAACCAAAAAATGCAAAAGCTAAAAAATTTTACATCATTTATTTAAAAGATGTATTTATTACATCGTTTATTTAAAAACGATGTAAAAAGTGTTTTTAACATTTTTTTTTTTCTTCTAAACGATGTAAACAAAAACGACACTAAACGGCGTTTATTTTTGTAGTGGGAACCTGAACATACTTTCTTTTTTTTCTTATTCGCCTGAACATACCTTTCAATATGGGAAGAACATGTCTGATATAAAAATCACCATTTGGGTCATACTTCTTTCCAAATGAGATTGGGGAGTAGATACGGTTATACTTATATTGGTCAGCATTGAAATTATAATATGTAAAAAACCGTTAAGCTAGGTACCAATCAATTCAATTGCCTTAAGTTCAAAATGGTAATTCCAAAACTTGAGCACTCAGATATCTCGCAATAGGATATGGCTTGGTGCTATAACAACACCTAAGTTGCAGTGTTTGAAGGGTTGGATTGATTTCAAAAAATTTTGAAATCAATCCAAGCCCTTCAAAAGCTACAAATTGGGTGCTGTAACAGCACCCAAGCCAAATCCCTCGCATTAACCTATTTGTGTAAATTTTTTTGATAAGTAATCTAATTATTCAAATTAGCAATGAAATAACAGACTAAGCCATGCACTACACTGGCCTTAAAAGAGAATGACATAATTTTGAACCATCTGATTATAGTGGAAAATAAATAAATTGTAGAATAAATAGAAAATGAGACAAGAGTTTATTTAGTTCGGTTTATAACCTACGTCCATAAGATAAAGTCAAAAAGATTACATTATATTCTTATTCACTTTATTGATATTACAATATAAAGTACTCATATTTATAGGAGAACTAAGATGGATAAGTATGATAATTTAATCAATTAGATTCAATTACCATCAAACCTTATTACAATCAAATCAATGAAATTTGATGGTATAGGATATTACAATCAATTATAATTAAGTCTCTAAAATCAAATCCCACGATATATTCTAACATATAGCACATAACATAAATCACTTGAAAACATTCACATGAAGCCATGAAAAGTCCTAGATAAGATGATCCTGGTAAAAGAATGATGAACATGAAAGCCATAGCCAATTTCCATTGTTGATTGCCCAATCCAAATCAATCAGAAGCCTTTCAAAAACATCGTGATGAGGTGGAGAGCCTGCAGAAAAGTTGTGCATGTTTCCACTCCATTGAAACTCTTAAATTATGTTTGGTACGCGCAATGGCTATTCTAAGGAATAGCTTTTATTAAGAATGGATGAAGTGGAATGTATTAACTTTAAAATAGCCATTCCGATAGCCATGAAGAAATGAATATTATAAGACTAATCAATTTAACTTCTTCTATTGTTAATAAAGATTATTCCAAAAAATTGTTATTATGCATGCCAAACGTGTCCTTACAATATTTAAATGAATGTACGGAGAAATCTCTATAGAAAACCAACATTGTTCAACCTCTACTCTTTCTCTCCTACCTCTCTCGATCGTCTTGCTTGGAATGTTTTGCAATATATAAAAGTTCATAGAGGGAAGACATTAATAGGGATAGAGCCATGGAGGAATCATCCTTTGCACATCTTTGGAGTTGCATTTGGATTTTGGCCATATTGTTTCTCGTCTACCCCCAACAAGTTTTAGAAGACAGATTGCATGAAACAATTGTATATGCATATAGTTCATTGTTTGTTCTTCTCAAACAAGCAATTATATCAAAGAGCGAAAAAGGAAAAGGTAAGATATATAGGTGCATAACATAAACAAAAATCACACCATCTTCTTGTTCTTTATATATTGCTCACAATTTTTTACTAATACAATCAAATTTTAAGTGAACAATTAAAAGAGCAGCAATAATGACATGCAAAAGCGATAAACATAAAAGAAAAACTGTATTCTCAATACATACATTGCTAAAAAAAACTGATAATATTATTGATGTAAAAAACTTATTGTTCCAAAACAACTAATCCAAATTCATAGTGAAATCCTAAAGCTACAAAAGGTAAAAATCTTCTAAGAATGAAAATAAAACAAAAGCCGGAGTAATAAACTAATTACAGAAGTGCTTTGTGCCAAAGGAAACCTAAAAATGTAAATTATTATGCGAAATATTTTCCAAATTGCCCTCGGTCAATTTAATCTTCGATTTCGTTCATGGTTGAGATCCTCGAATTTGGCTCATTAAACTCGTCGGTACTGAAAGGATGCAGCAGTAGTAGAATCACACTCGACTTTGATTTATCAGTTCTTGGAAGAACATGACAGTAAGCATTCATTCACCTTTGATCCGCCCAGAACTTAATTCATACCCCATCAATCCATTGGTAAGCCTAACTTCGACAGTATGGGATGGCACCGTTTGTCCTACATCAAATAATTATCATTCCCATTTTCTCCTAATATGATGAGTGTGCTTGAAATTAGGGCTAGCAATTCGGGTTGGTGGGTTGGGTTGACCTGCCGACTCGAATCCGATCCCTTTAGTTAAACGAGTCAAACTCTTCAACCCGAACATGACTCGCTTGACCTATTAAATAAACGGGTCACAAATGGGTTGACTTGTTTGACCCAACCCAATGCGACCCGTTTGAACCTATATGTATTAAATAACAATATATTTAATTTTATAAACGAGTCAAACGGGTCAACTCGTGGGTCAAATAGGTCAATCTGTTTAATAATAAAAGGGTCGACCCATTTATGATCCGAACCTGTTTATCCAAACCATTACCCTCTAATTTTATGTCGAATTTGCAAGAAGTGTAAAAAATTACAAGCCCTAATTTCTCATTCCATATATAAAACTTTTATTCTCTTTTTATTTTCAAAGGGGTTGCGATTTTTAAAATCACTGTAATTTTAAAAATTACCACTTTATGATAAAATGAGGAAAATGTCCCGCAAAATACCAATACCCAAGCCCATAACAGGCATTAGCAGCGAGTCGTACTAGGCGTCCGTCTGTTCGTGAGGCCTAGCGTCCGTTATGGACGAAAAAAAAAAATCAAAAAAATTGCTTTTTTTTTTATTAAAAAACGATTTAAACTTATCCAATCTCCAATTTATTTTTCTCTAAGGTTATGAAATGAGGAGAAAATAAGCCTGAACTTGTTTTTTGTTAAAAAAAATATTTTTTCTTATTTTTGATAAGTTTAAGCCCATTTTTTAATAAAAAAAAATAATTCTTTTATTTATTTATTTTTTTTTCACTACGCACGGACGCTGGCGTCCGGACGCCCAGCTCTACTCACTAGCAGCACTACAGGTAACAACTGAGCAGTCCCCCCTTCCCCCCTCTTGAATAAAAATATTAAAAAAAAAAAATGGGTAACAACTGAGCAGTAGGCCACTGCCGCACATCAACACCACACACAGCACCGCAATCCTCCCACCGTCACTCGGCACTGCACAGTGAAACCTCCCAAGAAAAAGAAAGTACTGATTGATACCAATTGTAGCACGATCTGGCTGATCGAACTCTAAGTTGCATTCATTTCTATCCATTTGGCGATCTTCCAATTCAAGGCTTGGAATTTCAGAAAACCAAGCTAGGGTTAGTGTTTTTGTTCTTTTACGATGTACTTAAAAGAAGGGTGTTCCTTATTGTTGAAAGTTTACAAACCTTCAATCCCCTTTGTGCTAAACACAAACCCAGTTCTTAATCCCTGTAAACCCCAGATTGAACCAAATCAATCCCTTTTTCTCAAAGAAAGCGACGTCGAAAACAGATTAAAACGCGAGGTGGACATCATTTTGGCATTGGAGTACTTCAAGTCCATAGCCAATTCAGGGACCTTCAAGCACACCTCATTAACGTACCAAACCATGATTGAGAAACTCGGTCGGGAAAGGAATCAAACAGATGGTGTGCAATACTTATTGCACCAAATGAAGTTGGAAGGGATAAGATGCTCTGAGGACTTGTTTGTGAGTGTGATAAAGGCTTATCAGCAAGCCGGGTTGGCCGAGCAAGCGTTAAAGACGTTTTATAGGATAAGGGAATTTGGGTGCGAGCCAACGGTGAAGATTTACAATCACGTATTGGATGCGTTGCTTAGTGAGAATAGGTTTCAGATGATTAATCCGATATATAGTAATATGAAGAGAGATGGGATGGAGCCGAATGTGTTTACCTATAACATTCTCTTAAAGGCACTGTGTAAAAATGATAGGGTCGATGGTGCACGCAAATTGCTTGAGGAAATGTCGAAGAAGGGGTGCTCTCCGGATGCAGTGAGCCATACAACTATAGTGTCCACTTTGTGTAGGCTTGGTAAGGTGGAGGAAGCGAGAGAGCTTGTGACGAGGTTCAAACCCGTTGTGTCAGTTTATAATGCTCTGATCAATGGGGTTTGCAGAGAATACAAGTTTGAGGAGGTGTTTAAGCTGTTAGCTGAGATGGTGGATAAAGGGGTTGATCCTAATGTCATCACGTTCTCGACAGTCATTAGTTCTCTTTGTGATGTCGGGAATGTTGAGTTGTCTCTTGCAGTGATGGCCCAAATGTTTAGGAGAGGATGTAGCCCCAATATTTACACGTGTACTTCCTTGATAAAGGGGTATTTCTTGGGAGGGAGACAGAATGAAGCTCTCGAAATGTGGAACCGGATGATTGGAGAGGAGTTTGTGCCCAATGTTGTTGCATACAACACCCTAATACATGGTCTCTGCTCTTGTGGGAATATGGGTAAAGCTGTATCTGTTTGCGATGAGATGGAGAGAAATGGTTGTTCTCCAAATGTGACTACATATAGCACTCTCATTGATGGCTTTGCAAAAAATGGAAACTTGGTTGGTGCATCTGAGACATGGAACAAGATGATATCCCATGGTTGTCACCCAAATGTTGTGACATATACGTGCATGGTGGATGTTCTCTGTAGGAATTCTATGATCAATCAAGCTCATTCTCTTATAAAGAATATGACTACTGAAGCTTGTCCTCCAAATACGGTTACATATAACACTTTAATAAAAGGGTTATGTGGCATTGGAAGATTGGACTGTGCTCTAAAAGTGCTTGATCAGATGGGGAGTTGCAGGTGTTCTCCTAACATCACAACATATAATGAGTTATTGGATGGTCTCTTTAAGGTAAATAGATTCAAAGAAGCTTTTGAACTTGTTATGGAGATGAAAGAAAGGGAGATTGGGCTGAATTTGGTGACTTATAATATAATTTTGCGTGGATTTTGTCGTGCTGGTATGCCTCAGGAGACTTTGCAGCTTCTTGGGAAAATGCTGGTAGGAGGGATTAAGCCTGATGCCATCACGTACAATATTCTAATTTATGCCTACTGTAAGCAGGGAAAGGTTAGATATGCTATCCAAGTGTTTGACAGAAATAGTGCAGCAGAAGAGTGGCATCCAGACATAATATCATACACTACTCTTCTATGGGGGATCGCTAATTGGATAGGTGTTGAAGAAGCCAATTTTTATCTTCACAGGATGGTAAACGAAGGGATCTACCCCAACCTTATCACCTGGAATGTGTTAGTTCGCTGTTTCTTTAGCAACTTAGGTCATACGGGGCCAATTCACATTCTGGATGATATCCTGGGTAATGGATAATACACAAATTATGGATTTTTTTTTTCTTTCAGAAACTGAATAGCAAAAGAAATCTGTTGGCTAAAACATAAGTCAAATGCAACAGAGGCTCAAATGACTGAATATTTATTGCTGATCTCCTTGTTGGGCATATTTTAGATACATCCAACCTGGATTTTTGATGAGGATCCATAAAGCCGACTTCAATTAAACTGGAGAAGAACATATTGTTCTACAGATGTTTGCAGCAGCATAGTTTGTGTTGCTTTAAATCTCCCAGATGCTGGATTAAAGTTATTTGAATGGATTGAATAAGTCGAAGTCAACTTGCCAGGGTGTTTCACGGAGGATTTCTCAATTTCATGGACCAAAGATTATTGTTAACTATGTATTCTTTTTGCATGTGTACTGATACGCTAGTTGCCTGCAATTGTTAATTTTTACAAACCCTGTAGTATGTTTCACTGGCTATGATTTTGTACATGGTAAAAGTACTTTCTATACTTCGATCCAGGGCGGCTCAACCTTAGGCAGATTAGGCGGCCGCATAAGGCCCCCATTTAATAAGGCCCCCAGTTAATAAATAATTTTTCTAAAAAAAAAAAAATTAAGCCCTAATTATAGTAAATATTTTCTACTTAAGGATCCAATTAAATAAATATTAATAAATATTTATTCTATAAAAATATTTAAGGCCCTAATTATAATAAATATTCTCTAATTAAGGCCCCCAATTAAAAAATATTAATGATATTGATGGTTTAGAAATATTTTCAGAACTAAAAATTTTAAAAGAAATTTTACAAATAAAAGAAAATGCTTCAATTGACACATTAAAAAAACTTGATTCTTTTCTTAATGCATATGTCGCTTATATAATTTTTATAGACAATACATGTTATTATGGCAGAAAGAAGTTTTTAAAATTAAAATTAATAAAATCCTACTTAAGATCAACAATGTCACAAAAAATATTAAATAGATTAACCATATTATCTATTGAAAATAGAATGTTAGAAAAACTTGAATAAGTCATTTTGCATTCCAAAATGTGAGAATAATGATTTTTAAATAAAATATAATATTAAATAATATTAAAAAAATAAAAAATTTAAAAAAAAAACCTCATTTAAACTTCTCGCCTTAGGCCCAAATGTATCGAGCGGCCCTGCTTCGTTACTTGTGCTTCTATATTTTTCTGTATGACTGGGGTGTTGGATCTCTCATGGTTAATTTGGTGCAACTTTATCAAGGCCATTATCAACAGCGCCATACAAGAAGCATTCAGCTTCAAGGTACTCTAAAGTTTAGAGGAAACTCCAAAAGATCAGTTTCAGCCTTTGTGATTGGAGAATCACGTTCTGGGACGAGTTGAGAACAAGAATTTGGAAGGAAGAGGACTGGTAAGGCAACAGTGGTGACAGTGGAAGCAGATAGTGCCATTGTGTCTTGGCTTTCTTCGCAAGTAATGCGTGCCTGATTGATACAGAGTTGCATGTATGCTAATTGTGTGGCAATGTCTTTGCATAGTGACGTGGCCATTGACGGGGACTGATGATTGAAAAGATAAAACCTTCCATTGTAATAAGTCAAAAGTCAAAAGCCAAAGAAAGAAGGGGGTTTGGGAAGTAAAAGCTTGAGGAATGGAACCATGCCGCTATTATGAGACGGATTTGGAGTCTCTTTGCTAAAGCAGGTTTTTTGTGGGTTGCTTGGGTGAATTTCAATCTATTAAAAGGTCGTAGCTTTTGGTAGATCGAGATTCTTCAGTCTTGTTCTTAATGCTGGAGAAAATTGTTGAAGCTTAGAGTGGAGGTCAGGAATTTTTTGAAGTTTAAAGTGGGGATTGGCAGCAACACATCTTTGGACTGATTGGTGGCATCCTAATGGTGTTTTGTTGGATAAGTATGGGTATCCAGCTATTTATGATCCTAATAGCCATATAAATTCTAGACTTTCGTCCGTAATCAAGGATGGTCATTAGTGTTGAAACCCTACCAGATCCAAAGACCTTGTGGATATTCAAAGCAAGCTTATTATGGTGGATGTAGGGGCTATGGATAATCCTAAATTAATTATTTCTTCGACCGGTACTTATAATAGTTTAGATACGTGGGAAGCTTTGAGAGATAAGTGCCCTATGGTGGATTGGTGGCAAGTCATTTGGCATTCTTTTAATATTCCAAAGCATGGGTTCATCCTTTGGTTAGCTATGAAGGATGCTCTTACTACTGGTGATCAGCTGCTGCGTAGGGATTTTCAAGGGGAGACAAACTCCATCTTGCTGCAGAAATGGAGTAGAATCCCGTGATCATTTGTTTTTCGGTTGTAGTTTTAGTTGTAGAATTTGGAAGTCTCTTATGGAGTTAAATGACCTATTTAAAACATGAGCTAAGCTTAAGGATCTTATACTCTTTTTTATTTTATTTAATTATCAATTAAGGATTTTATTCTTGAAACTAGAAACCTCATGACGAAATCCAAATTAAATGAAACTTAAGGACGAAATCCAAATTAAATGAAAACTTAAGGGCTAATTATGATTTTTCCCTATTCTTAAACCTTTTTTTTTTCCCTGTCACATGTTGATCATGATGGCTGGACCGTGGTTGAAAAGCATTGATATCTTAATGAAACATATTCATCTAGAAATTTCCGAAGATCCAAAAAAAATTAGTTAAAGTCATTTATTCTTGACATACTTTCCTTGACATAAGAAGATTTGCCTATGACATGGTGCACATATTCTGATGGATTTATTGCTACGTCTTGAATGGAAGGAAAGCTGTGATGTTGCCATCGATGCTGCTTGCCGTGATGTATCTACATTCCTCTGGGATTTATTGGAAAATAGCTTCAATGATTTTGTTTCGGCTAAACTATTATGTGTTTGACTGTAGCAGGGAAATTTTGTATGAAATCTTGGTTTGCAGGTTGGAGAAAAAAAATTTTCATAGCTTTAAGATTTAGAACCCTATTTTCTATTTCCTTAATACATTGTATTAGTATATTTGATTTTATTTTTCTAATAGGCTAAACCCTAGATTTTATTACCTAAATAAGTCCTATTTTATTGTATAAATTTAATGTAGATGCTGTACGGTGAATCAATCAATATAACTTGAGACAAGTGCAATTTAAGATTTGACATGGCTTGCCGATCCTAATTGTAATGGTGGGAAAAGGGTTACAAAAGGGCGTCATTATTATTCCTAATTCTAATTGAAGAAAAATGGGAAATGTGAATGGAAATACTTTTAAAAAGATGGGAAGTGATCCACTTGACAAACATTGATAGCAAGTAACGACATAGTCGGGATTTTCTTTTATTTGGGCTCAGGGCTTTGACAGCTGGCATTATCACATGAATTTACGTCCTTAAAGTTGATAGAGCCCTATGAAAGATGAATAATGCTACACATCATTTTCCTATTTATTTCTTACACATCTCCTTTCATTGACTTTTTAAATTTACTATTGGATTGATGTGAACCACATATAGATTCATCAATCTCATGATAGATTTAAAAATTGAATAGAAGGAGATGAGTAAAAGATGAATAAGGGAATAATGTGTGACATTACTCATAAAAGATTAAATTGACATAACATATTATGGCTATTCAATTACTATTCGAGTGTCTTTGTACAATTACATGTATTTCACGGCCGCATGATTAATACTTCTTTAATTAAGTAGTTAGCAATTCTTATTCTCTATGAATCACACATTTTTGTTTCGTAAATAACAGTGAAAGCATTTTTTTTTTGAACAGTAATAAACATCATACTAGTGTGATTGAACAGTAATAACATTGGTTTTTTTTTTTTTTTTGGAAAAAAAAAAATTGTTTGTATTGCACACCAGTGTGATTACTGTCCAATCACACTTGTGTGATGTATATCGCTACTCATGCATTTAAGAATTTGAATATTGATGGGCTCATTTAATGTGATGAGAATGCCATCATGTCAGAATAGGTTTCTTTCCATTTTAAATAAAATTAATAATATTAATTTTATGGTTATGATTTAAAGTTAGTAGATTTAACAATGTATATGAAGTCAATATTAACATGTCTTTTAAAAATTTTAAATAATATAGAATCATATACACTATTAAATGTAATAATTTTAAATAACGATCATGAAATTGATTAATTTGAAATGGAGAGGTTATCTCATTCTTTGGTGTTTTTTTGTGGGTGTTTAAATCCATTAGAGACATAAACTTCCTCCCAACAGTTTATAATTGCCATTTGTCCTTGTACATATGCTTTGCACATGTTTTTTAATCACCTACTAACAGCAAAACAACTAAACACCAAAATAGGGGCACATAGAGTAACACCTAATTTAAAGTTGAGAAATGTGACATTTTTTTTTTTTTTTTGTGTTTTTCTTCTATCATTCTATTTTTTAAAATCACTAGTGGATTTATGATTTCTATGTAGGCTCACACATGGGACGACCTACAGATCCAATGATAATTTAAAATAGAAAGATACCAAGTTGTACCATTTCTCGTATTAAGTTTAGGGATAATTACAAAATCAGTCCATGTGATTGGCCTAAATTACAAAACTCATTGTGTTATAAAAATGAACTTAGAAGTCCTTATGGTAGACAACAAAAAAAAAAAGTTTCTGGAGTCAAATTCCGTTAAAATATTTAATGGATTCTGTTAAGTGTTATGTCAACACTAATAATGGCAACCAGCCACATTGGTGGCTCGCCGGCCACCTCAACAGTGGGGTAGCCTACGAGCCACCCTCGCCCATGGGGGTGGTCGCGCGCCTCCCCAGCATCATTTGGGATGACCTGTGAACCACCCCTAAATTCAGCTAGGGGTGGCCTGCAAGTCACTCCCCGCCCTTGGGGTTGGCTGCAAGCCACCTAGAGGTGGTCAAGGGTGGCCCAAAGGCCACCCCCACTGCTGAGGTGGCCAGCGAGCCACCTAGAGGTGGTTGTCGCTAGCCATCTAGAAAAGACCTCTGAATCATTTTTTATATTATTGGAAGTGATTTATAATTTTAGCTAACCACAAAGACCAATTTTACATTTTTTTTCCTTAAGTTTATGTTCTTTTTAAAGTTTTTCATCGAAGGAAAGTAGAAGCAGATATGTTGCAATTAACACCAGTTTAACACCTTGCTATGTTTCCTTCATGTTTTAGAAAATATGGAATCTTCCTCTTTTTCACGCCAATCAATTGTTGATCAAATTTCGTTCATTTTCCAAATCAACCTGCATAAGGCCAAATCCTAATTAAATTTGAATTCTTTTCTTCTCTAATTTTATTATTTTTCAACAATTCACTATTCAAGTCTTTAAAATCATTCCATATGTGATCAATAATTTAGAAAAATATTAATTACCAAAAACTCATTCAATCACTTGCAATACTTTTTTTAATATTTGATTTCAATAAATATTTTTACAATTAAGAACAAATTTAGAACTAATTTGTCTTTCCTTTTGCATGTTGAAAGTGTTAAATAATTCTATTATAAAGATTAAAGTGAATTTAAAATAATTCTTATGACAAATCAAGTTTTATTGTTTTATTTTTAAAATTTATTTTAGTCTAGCTTGTCATAGACTCATAATATAATTTTTTTTAATTATAAATCGTGTTTTCTTAATTTGTTAATACTTTTAACTACATATGTCTACTATAAAATATGCATCTCGAATAAAAAAAAGTTGAGAGACAGAGAGAGAAGAGAAAAAATAGAAAAATTAATTGAATCTCAAAAAAGATCTCTTAAGTAAATTTGTTTGTTTAACATGAAATAAATTTGTGATTAGCAATAAGAATGATTTAGAATAAAATCAGTAATTTTGATCCCAAAAAGCGAGAATAATGATTTTGAATAAAAATATTATTTAATTAATATTTCAATATTAAAACCAAAAGGCCCAGTACTTAAACTTGCATCTTAGGCCTCCAAATGTATCTAGTCTACAATGCCCGCTAGTAATTAATGATGCAATTAATTTTAGTGCAATCTTATAGAACACATTTCTTCACAGGGATTTGCTAGAACACATTCTAGGTCTTTCTAGGGATCTTTCTATAATTTTTTTTTTAATTTTTTAATCAAATTGGGGCTCACTTTTCATTGAGAAGTGGGCCCCAATTTGATTAAAAAAATCAAAAAAAAATTCTAGAAGGACCTCTAGAAGATGCACAAATATTTTCCTTCTTCACACTAGGCCCTTTCTTGGCAGTGAAGGTAGTAGTATTAACATCCAACCATCAGACTTTCCAACTTAAAGAGCATAGAATTATGTAGAAAAGAAGCACATGCCCATCAAAATTTTACTTCAAAATTTTGCGTTTCTATTTCAAAACACCAGTGACTGATGTCCATATTACAGTTATATTGCGTGGTGGACAGCAGAAAACTCACAGGAGAAACATGAAAAACCGACTTACAACTCAGCAACTATTTAACCCAAGGAGTTAATTAGGTACGTTAGGGGATTTCTTAGCAATACAAAAGACAAGGAATATAAAACAACTGAGGCTGCTACTGCTGTACCAATGTTGCAGATAATGCGCTTATTGTCTTTACCGGGCACAAATGCCATTTTCAATGTGTTTGTCAGATGAAAGAGTCTGAAGGAAATCTGTAAAAACACACAAAAAAAAAATGGAGCTTCAGTCATATCAGAACTTTCAAAATTTCAAAGAATAATGCCTTTTTTACTTACTGCAATGTATAAGGCAGTAGTGAGCATAAAATTCAATAAGGGGTAGCCTGGGATCAGAGCAAGCAACATTCTTGGCTGAGCATCTGGTATAGCAGATCTGCAAGTTCATTGGGAATCAGACATCATAAGAGAAAACTATAGCTTTCTTTTAATACTGATGAAACATTAAAAAAAAAAAAACTAGCAGTCTTCCATAGTTATGAGTAGGGTTGGTAATTAAAGAGTTAAGGTTGATGAGTCTAATCCGTTTAAGTAAATGAGTCAGATTAGAATTGAAGTATATAATTTTATATACATGTTTCGATACGACCCGAATTCGACACACGACATAATGGCAGGCAATTTTTAACATAACTCACAAATTCAATACGAACCCAATACAAAGCAAACACAAATTGACACCCCTAATTATGAGCTTCACAATACCTTAACCAGATATGGATTTGTGAGATGTAGGTCTCTAGAGTTATCTTCCCAAGCCATCTGGAAAAACAATTAAAGTCAAAGAATCAAATATATTAGTCAAAGATAAATCAATTGTTAATGAGATGAAAAAGCAAATTAATGATATGAAATCCACAACAAATGGATGAAAATAAATTTGCCACAAACCCGAAAAAGGTCAAACTGTAGCTACGAAAATACGGGGTGACATTCCGGATGCATATGAAGGCGCTGATGAACAAAAATGGGACAATACATCAATAAGTTTCAAAACATTTCGAATAGTACAAAATGAGAGAACATATATTTGAGTTAAGATATGCATACGTTATCGGAATCCATGAGGTATATGGATGGTATTTGTTGTAAGTAAGCTTGTCTAGGTTGTATATAGCTTTGGCCCACACATATAACACCTAGAAAACCAGAGGAACTGTTTGCATAAGAGATGAACACTTAGAAAACAGGATTTTTGTTTCTCATAAAAATCGTAATACCATTGAAGATATCATCACAACAGCCACTTTTATTGATATTCTGCGTTTTGTTTCTGTTTCTTCAAGCTTCTCCAACCACCTTTCAACCTAGAACATGCCGAATTATTTATTAGTCCATAGTCATCAATCATTTTTTTAAAAAAAATCAAAGTATTTTGAAAATTTTGAAATGATGTAACGGAAAATCGTAACGAAAGTTGAATACACTAAATTAAGAAGTTTTGAACTTTAAAAAGACATTGCAAAAGGGGCGACAATTCAAAACACAAGTGAAGTTATCTCGTTAAAAGAAATGTCAAAAATTTCCAATTCACTTACAGTTGGATGATAGTAAGCATATATCATTCCGATTATCCATACGTAGCGATCAAGGCCTGAACGGAAATGCCACTCATGCATGCGGGCAAAATGTGATCTGGCCGGATTTGGGTCTCTGTAACCTGCAATTGATTAAGGAATTTGGGTCATTATGACCTGCAAAGTGTCCCGGAGATCTGCTCCGGGCAAAACCCCGGATATTCCGGTTATATAAAACAGGAAAAAAAAAATGTTACTAACCAAGGAGGAATTCGAATGGGCTCCAAACCAAATCAAAAACTCCAGGTACTTCCCATACTAGAACAACTAGCAAGAAGCAGGCAAAGATTTTGATAGGAATGACCGACCTTTTGTGATTATACTTGTTCAGAAACCCAAGAGCCCCATAAATGAAGAGAGTGAAAAAAGTGTGCATGGGGCAAATGTAGTACACCATGTAACTGTTGTTAAGGACAATGCAGGAGAAGAATACCAAGAAATTAAGCCTAAACATCGTCTGCGCCAAAAACAAAATTCACAGAATTAATTTGTGAGAGAATTCATAGAAGCAATCTTTCGAGTTTTTAGGGGGACTGCATTCAAACCTTTGCAAATCTTGCAAGACTGAAATCTTTAATGACATAATAATATGTAAAGTTCCCAAATCCAGTCATCCACACATATGCGGCAAGGCATACTCGTACATAATTATAGATTTCTACTGCAGCGAAGTAATGGTACATAAGGAAAAGTACCTGCATATATGACACAAGAAAGATTCAACATATTTTGAGGAACAACATTTAAAGACATGATAGAAACATCATTTGAAAGAGCTGATGATGATCACTAACCTGCATCCAACCTTTCCACTCTTCAGTTTGATACCTGTTTAAATAAAGTGTGGATTTTCCTGACAATGAGGACTTATCGTAATGTATCTTGAAAGAAGGTATTCCCCAAACTATGACGAGAAGAAAGAATAGGAAAAAGAAGAGATCCCTATTGTAACTCTGCACAAACAGATGGTAGTCAAGAAGATTTGGTTACAACTCTAATATAAGTTCTAAATAAAGATTGGTTCATTTTTCAAACACCCAATCCAAAATTCAATGATGACAGTACCTTTATTCCTGATGCAAAGAAATCCGTGCGGTCACACAAGAAAAAATATGCCATGAGGAAACCAAATTCAGACCTGTTAAGAGATACAAGAAAGAATTCAAGATTCAACCCATTTGAAGAAATGAACTATTTCCTCAATTTCAATCAAGGGAAGTGATTCACTCACATAGCTCTAAGAATTAATCGATTTTCGAGCAAGAAAGACTTGTCCACCAAGAGGATCCTAACAAGATGAATCAAAACATGGCATGTAGTAAGCATAAATTGATAACAAGTTGAAAGCTTAAAGAAGCCAATTACTGTCTTTAAAAACCTGACAATAGGATTTGCAGAAGACAAAGTTCGAGATTTTGCTGATTGGGGACCTCCCCCCACTAAGAAAGCAGCTGTATCATCTTCCTTCCCCACTTCATTCAAATTCTCATCCGAATGCCTATTGGTACAAACATGATTTCATGAAAAAGGCTTAACAACTAAAAAAAGACACAATGAATGAATACAGATATATTGCATATTTGCCTGTAACGTGGGCTACAAGATTCCAACAACTGAAAAAGTTTTCCAACTCACAATTTAGCATAGACTGAATTTTTGTAGTTCAAGAACTCAGAATAGATCCATGCTGCAACTACGGGTACGATTCCAAGCAAAAACGACACCTGGATTTAATAAACGACCATCAATCAACAAGCAACATAAGTTGATCGATCAAAACATTTTACCGCCAAACAAACACGGCCGGAATAGGCAAAGCCCATGATTTGAAAACTAAAATGTCACCATAATAAAAGTAAAATAAAAAATCCATTAAAACGCGGGAGTAGATCGTCAACAAGATTCTCAACTTGTTGCTTATTAAAAATTTGGTATGTTACTAATAAAAGTTTAGTATATTTTTTTCATATTATTGCTCTCTAATTTTGAGCTAAAAACTATATTTTAGTTTTATAAAAAAGAAATATCTCTTAAAAAAAATGTTGTTTGACTGTCTCGATAACATGTTTATTTTTTAATAAGTTGCATTTTTGAAGCCATTTGATGCCAAAAAATAGCTTAAAATAAAATAATTTGGGAACATAAAATTTCAAAAAAAAAATTATAAGAAATCTTTATCCCAAAACGCGTACCTGTGCAGTAGTTATGGGACCGGAGATCACCATTTTCAATGAAAAGCCTTGGTCGGACCCAAAACTCAAAGGGATTGGACGCAAGCACTAAATTTAAGACAAAAATGCAAACATGTTAGAACATGCAAATTATATATTCACAAACGAAGTGGTTTTTGGCGTGGAAACCAAATTTTGGTAGACAGTAGTATCAAATTTGCGAGAGCATAGTGATGTACCTTTTTCCCTTTGATTTTGGTTGTAGCGTATTGTGTTTATGAGGTATATTTATATGGGTTTTTGAAGATTTGTTTGAGCATGCCTACCTTTATTGCAAATTCTCTTACACCAAAACTGAAGGAAAGTAGGCGATTTGAAATAAATGACATGACGTTTTTCTGTCCATAAATGACAATGGACGAAGATTCATGATTTAAATTGCAAACATTTTTTAGCCGTTGATTATTAAAATTGCTTGAGTTTTAAGAGGAAAAAACACAAAATCAGCTTTATTAACAAGATATTTTTACCATATTTTATGGCTTTTTGATTCTTCAATTGTTGTGCCCGTTTTTGGTCAGTATTTTTTTATTATTATTATTATTATTTATGACCCTTAGGAGAACCCCCAGCACAACACGTTATATATAGAAGTCACCAAAAGAGAATTATATATAATTATTTCTTCTTTGGTTCAAAAATAAATAAGGCCACAAATAATAATAGTGTAATTAAATTTCCTTGTATAAAAAATATCTATATATTTAAGGCCCCATTTGTGAATTTGGATCCTTGTAAATATGAGGACATTTGTGTCCCAAAAAATGTGAAAAGACAAAAATGTCCTCATTTTTACAAGAACTGGAAGAGGATTCCAGTCCCTTCTGTGAAAATATTTAAAGAATGAATCTAAGTATTGAGTTTTATAATAAAGCGTAAAATAGAAAGTAATATTAATGGCATCTTAAAGCAGTAACTAAACTCATAATTTCAGCATCATAAATTAAATTTCACAAATTAAATTTTACATAAAAAGAATTATACATAGCTCAACACAAAATATATCATTTAAAATTAAATGTCTTGTAGCAAAAATGAATTTTGCATGTCATTTGAAAAAAAAAACAATTAAGGGAAAAAAGCGAGAGGAATTATTTAATTATAAAAAAAGGCCTCACCTAAATTTATCGAGTCGGCCATGGTGTCAAGAAATTCAATCGCACCAAGTTGAATACTTAGGAAAGCACGAAATCAACTTTTAAAGACAACACATTTCCATGATTCTATAGCATTATGAGATTTTTTGCTTTCTCTAATTTTTGCATCTATTAATTTTTTGAATTAATATTATTCAGTATCAACAAAATATTTTGCCCCATCTAAATTATTTTTACAACAAAAAGAACACAAAAGAAGGACACCATCCAATGCTTTATGCTGTAATGAATTGTAGATTATGAAATAAAATCACCCGGAGAATATTGGTATTTATTTTAATTAAATTCTACACTTTTTTTTCTCAATTCGATTAAATTAAATTCTACACTTGTTTCTTTATTTACCAAACTATGAAGTCTCTACTACCTGGTTTTCCTTTTCTTTTATTTGTGGGGCTTTATGCTGTTATGAATTGTAGACTATGAAATAAAATCACCCAGAGAATATTGGTATTTATTTTAATTAAATTCTACACTTTTTCTAAATCTACCAAACTATAAAGTCTCTACCTGGTTTTCCTTTTCTTTTTATTTTGTTGGGGGTGGGGGGGGGGAGACTTTCAAAAATTTGAGCATTTTAATTTCATTTTCACATTTTAAGTTTAGTTAGTGATTTTTAACACGATTTGCAAATTTGATATGAATTCAACACGAAATTAAAAAAATTAGGATTGAGGAGCCTAACTGATTAATTAAATGGAATTGAGTTCATGGTTGACTAATAATCTTTACACATGCTTCGCACACCCAAACTCAATATGTTACATAATAACAGATAATTTTTACATGACTTGAGACTCGATACGGAACTAAATACAAAATTAAAGGTTAGGGTTGGAGATTTTAACCCTATTTAATTAAATAAGTCGGGGTTAAAATTGACTTATATAGTATTATAGGTCAACCATACACAGTCTCGATATGACCCAAACCTGAAACATGAATATGAATTGCCACCACATATTTTGGCCAAGTATGACGACTCCGTTCAAATTATTAAATCGAACAAGACCTTGCTTTTAAAAAACTCAAAATTAAATGGCAAAGGTAGACTAATTAACTACCATCAAATTAATTCTTCATGTTTACACTCAATTAAGTTTCAAAAAGAGTATCCGATAGCTGAAAGTGTAGAACCTTTCTGGAACTATCCTAGATTTAGTACTAAAAGAGTTAACAAAGCATGTCATTCAACTTTAAAAACTGGCAACTTAATGAAAAATTTATGATCCTGATTTATTAGCTGTTTTAAAAAGCACAGTTTATAACTCGAAAAAAAATTATGAACGTTTTCACAGTTTATTTAAATTTGAAAAAAAAAAAAAAAAAAAAAAAAAAAAATTGAGCCCATTACATCAACGTTTGACGTTTGCTGAAACAGGAAACAAGTTACGACCTTCTTCAGGAAAGCAATGTTGCAAACTTAATCGCTACAATTGTTCCTCCCACCTGACGCCACGTCACAAACAGCGCTCTTCAAGTTGAGAAGAGGACCAAAAAATAAAATGGTTAATAAATTGGGTTAATGGAAACATTTTGTTAAATGTTATAAATTGAGTTTACTAGGATCTCCCATCTCTCTTTGTTTATTTTGCTTCTTTTGAATTTTAATGAATTTTCTCTACTCCACCAAAAAAAAAAAAAAACAGAGTGATGTCTTTTTAATTTGATGAGAATGGGCATTAGGTCATTGGTACATAGCCATATCAATCACAGAATAATTACAAAGTTAAATTACAAGATACCTAAGATCTGTAACTAGGGCGGCCGCCTAGGCCCTAATTAAATAATAATATTTAATTAAAAAAAATATTTAACATTAATTATAAATAATTATTCTTTAATAAGCTCTAATTATGGTAAATAAGTAATGTAGAGAAGGCCTTTAATTTGTTTCACATTCCAAATTTTAAACAATGCTTAAAAAATTGCTAAAATAAAGAGAATAATAATTAATATTCAATTATTATTACGAGAAAATTATAAATAGTAAAGGGACCAAACAAATGCTCCTGCCCTATCTAAACGTTGGTGATATGTTGAGAAGAAAGGTTTCAATTATGGTATTTCCATTTTATTTGATTTTGGTGTAATATGTTGATGTGTTTGACTTTTATTTAAAGGGCACCAAATAAACCTGATTTGTGGCTACTTTTTTAGTAGAAGTTATTTTCCTTAACTATTTACTCTTATTACTCCCTTTTTTATGTTAGCTACATGTTAATCGTAATTAGGAAATGTAAGTTTCTATTAAATTCCATTGTGTAGGAAAAAATAAAAAATAAATAAAATTGATGAAGAAATTTGTGATTGGAGTTTAACGTTTAAAATAAAATGTGAAAAAATTAATAAATGGAAAGTTTCAAACATTTTTATATGTTCAATTACAAATTCCTTCTTTTATAACTTTTCATTTATTTATTGTATTCTCTATTTAAGTATTATTCAAATTTCTTCTTCTAATTTCAGTATTTTGAACACTTTATTTCGAAGACTTTAAAAAATCACCCATAGATGATCAGTTGATTTAAATTAAAAAGAAAAAAAAAAAAAAAAAAAGATAGTTACCAAACTCACTCAATCACTTTCCCAATAATTTTATTTTGATTGATTTAGGAAATATTTTTACAATTAAGGACAACAAAATTTAGGAACTAATTGAATGTTACTTGAGTAGATGAAAGTGTTAGATAACCATCATAAAGATTAAAGTGAATTCGAATTTTACAAAAACGGAAAAAAAGTTGAAATCGAAATAGGTTCATTAATAAATCAAGTTTTATTATTCTATTTTTAAAAATATTTTATTATATTCATAAAATAATTTTATTATTAAATTGTGTTTATTTAAATTTGTATATTCTGATGTTCTCCTAGAAAAATATGCTAATTGGATATGAAAACTTTTTTTAAAAAAGAAAACCAAGAAAAATAGAAAATAATTGAATCTCAAAAAGAACAAGTAAATTTTTTTTTGTTTTGAATATATTCATAACTTTGATTCAAAACATGATAATAATGGATTTTTGAATAAAAAATATAATATTAATTTCAAATAAATAAATAATATTAATATTCAAATAAATATTATTTAATTAATATTTAAATATTAAATAAAGCCCCTTAACTTGTCCCTTTGGCTCCAAATGTATTGAGCCGACTTTATCTGTAAAACACAAAGGGGTGATCGTCCTTATTTAATTTGATGAGAATGGCATTAGGTGGTGGTCATTAAATCAGACATAATTACAAGTTAAATTTCAAAGATACATATCTGTAACTAGGCGGGGGCGCCTAGGCCCTAATTAAATAATAATATTTAATTAAAAAAATAATTTAACACTTAATTATAAATAATATTCTTGTAATCAAGCCTCCTAATTATGGTAAATAAGTAAGTAGAGAAGGGCCTTTAATTTGTTTCAACATTCCAATTTTTAAACAATGCTTAAAAAATTGCTAAGAATAAAGAGAAATAATAATAATATTCAATTATGTATTACGAGAAAACTTATAAATTAGTAAAGGACAAACAAATGGCTCCTGCCCTACTAAACGTTGTGATATGTTGGAGAGAAGGTTTCAATAATGTATTTCCATTTTTATTTGATTTGGTGTAATATGTTGATGTGTTTGACTTTTATTTAAAGGGCACAAATAACCTGATTTGTGCTACTTTTTATTAAGAAGTTATTTCCTTAACTATTACTCTTATTACTCCCTTTTTATTAGCTACATGTTAAATCGTATTAGGAAATGTAAGTTTCTATTAACATTCCATTGTGTAGGAAAAAAATAAAAATAAAATAAAATTGATGAAGAAAATTGTGATTGGAGTTTAACGTTTAAAATAAAATGTGAAAAAAAATAATAAGATGGAAAGTTTCAAACATTCTTTTATATGTTCAATTACAAATTCCTCTTTTTATAACTTTTCATTTTATTTGGTATTCTCTATTTAAGTATTATTCAAATTCTCTTCTCTAATTTCAGTATTTTCAAACAACTTAGTGTTCAAAGACTTTAAAATCATCCCATAGATGATCAGTTGATTTAAATAAAAGAAAAAAAAAAAAAAAAAAAGATAGTTACCAAAACTCACTCAATCACTCACATAATTTTATTGATTTGATTTTAGGAAATATTTTACAATTAAGACAACCAAATTTAGAACTAATTGGAATGTACTTGAGTAGGATGAAAGTGTTAGATAACCATCATAAAGATTAAAGTGAATTCGAATTTTACAAAAAGGAAAAAAAGTGAATCGAAATAGTTCATTTAATAAATCAGTTTTATTATTCTATTTTTAAAATTTATTTTATTATATTCATAATATAATTTTTTATTATTAAATTGTGTTTATTTAATTTGTATATTCTGATGTCTCCTAGAAAATATGCTATTGGATGATGAAAACTTTTTTTAAAAAGAAACCAAGAAAATAGAAAACATAATTGAATCTCAAAAAGGATATCAAGTAAATTTTTTTTTTGTTTTGAATATATTCAATAACTTTGATATCAAAAAATGATAATAATGATTTTTGAATAAAAAATATAATATTAATTTCAAATAAATAATATAATTAATATTCAAATAATATTATTTAATTAATATTTACAATATAAATAAAGGGCCCCTTAACTTGTCCCCTTTGCTCCAAATGTATTGAGCCGACTTTATCTGCTAACACATTTGGACAAACTGGTATACCGCACTATCATAATTGTATGTCAAAAATAGCAAAGTAGTATGACGACATGACAAAATCAACCCTTTTGTTGTGTTTTACATCCACTAACCAACTTTTCCTATACAAATACGTCCCAAAATCTATTTCCAGAAAGATGTGCTTTTCCCTCAATAACCACGTGACAAGCAGCAGAAGAATTCATTTCTCAATTTGGATTTTGCTATGGAGACGAAAACTCGGGCAGTGAAACAGTACTCTTGAGTTCACATAAGCCCGTGGCCTTGTATTTACATATTGAATGATCAAACCTGTGCATTATAAAAGGTTAGAATATAAATTAAATGATTAAATTTACTTTTTTCTATTAGTTTAAGTTTTTAGAACAGGTAATAACTTAAAATGATATCAGAATAGAAATTCTAAATTCAAACCCTGTCTTTGTCATTCACCTTCTATTTTAATTAAATATTTTACATTTTAAGTCTCACCTATTAAGGAAAAGTTTGTCCCCACATACGTGAAGGGGGGGTGTTAGAATAGAAAATTAAATGATTAAGTTTACTTTTTCTTATCAGCTTAAACCTTTGAAATAAGTGGTGATTTAACTAAAGAATATCGGCACATAACTCCTGAAAAGGATGTCAAACCAACACTCAAGTCACAACTGTGTAATCAAAAGAGGAGTGACTCTTACCAACATTCGTGGGACTTTTAGGAATGCAAAAGACAAGGAGTATAAAACACTTGAGACTGCTACTGCTGTGACCGTGTTGTAGATAAGGCGCTTGCTGTCTTTACTGGGCACAAATGCTATTTTCAATGTATTTGTCAGTTCAAAGAGTCTATAAGAAATCTGCAAGAAAGCAAAAATTGGAAAATCAGTTATACTTATACAGGATGTTTTCGAAATTTCCAAGGATAACGACATCTTTTACTTACTGCAACGTATATGGAAGTGGTGAGCATAAAATTCAACATAGGGTAGTCTGGGATCAGAGAAAGCAACAATTTTGGCTGCCCATCTGGAACACCAGACCTGCAAGTTCATTGGGAATCATTATAAGATAGTATTTCCATATATATGTGAATAGATGAAGGTCTGTGTAAATGCCTTAATTCACATAAGTATAACAAGTAAACCTTCCCAACACAGAAAACTACAGTTTCATATCACGTTTCAGAACTCAAAATAAAGCTTCTCCAAGATGATTTATGCTTTCTTTCAAAATTCAGAAATTAAAGTGGGAAACATGAACTTCTAGTTTAGCTAGGATCCTCACAAAGACAAAGCAAAGGTAAGAAGCCAGTCCAAGCAATTAGAGATGCTATTCGTATCTGCTGTGGGCTAGTATCAAGTAGTTCGACAGTATGCATCAACTATTATTTGACCTGGCTTCTCTCTCTACTTTTGCCTATGGAGATTGCAAGATCCGATGTCCCATGCGTGTCAACCGCCAACACCATCCTTCCCGGACATCGCCACTAGGGACAGAACTAGGAATTTAACTTTAGGGGAGGCCTGACAATATCACTTTTTTTCCCAGGGGCCAAAACAAGAAGAAAAAAAAAAAAACAAGACCTAAGCTATTTTTTATAAAAAAAAAAAATTTGGAGGAAGGGGGCTGGGGACCATGGCCCCCACCGGGCCCCCTAGCTTCATCTCTAATCACCACATAAAAACTGGAACTCTCCTCTAGTACCCCCTACCCCACCAGTACCAATGCTACCCTCTGCGCTAGGATGCTAAATCTATCGTTGCCTACTGCTGCGGATCTTGCCGCTATGCAGCCCAGCAATTGCTTTTGCGATCGGCTTCTACAGCAAATCCACCATTCTTGGTGGCCCTTTTTATAACCAAAGGGCCAAAATCTTATTGGACCGAACTTTGGCCATTTCCAAATCCTCAACAATGTATGGGTTAGGTTGGAGTAATTGTAGGAGACCCCATTTTTTGTTTCTTTTGAACTTCCACTTGTATTATGCTACATCTCCCTATAATCTTTTGATTATCAATGGAAATCTATCTTCCAAAAAAAAAAAAAACAGCAGCAGCTATCCTTAAATATTGATGAAACCTAAAAATACTAGAAGGCATTCACACTTATGAGCTTCATTATACCTTAACCAGATATGGATCTGTGAGATGTAGGTTTCTAGAGTTATCTTTCCAAGCCATCTGTAAAACCAAACACAAAATATAACAAATATTAGTCAAAGATAAATGAATTGATAGTGAGAGGAAAAGCTTCCAAGATCTCTTTAAAATAAAGAGATCACAAGAAATGGATATATTGGAGTAAATCACAAGAAATGGATTAAAATAAAGGCTACTTACGCAAAAAGCGTCAAACTGTAGCTACGAAAATGCTGAGTGACATTCCGCAAACATATGTAGACCCTGATGAACAAGAATGAAATTATACATCAGTAACTTGCAAAATGCCTTGAATACTACAAAATGGCAACATATTTGAGTTAAGATATGCGTACGTTATCGGAATCCAAGAGGTATATGGATGGTATTTGTTGTAAGTAATCTTGTCTAGCTTGTATATATACTCGAACCACAGATATCCCACCTAGAAATCCAGAGGAACTGCTTGCATGAGAGATGAAAACTTAGAAAACAGGATCTTGTTAACTATAACTTTTATAATACCGTTGAAGCTATCAGTGCAACAGCCATTTTTATTGATATTCTGCGCTTTGCTTCTGTTTCTTCCAGCTTCTCCATCCATCCTTTCAACCTGTAATAATTCATGCCCAAAATGTAACATAAATTTCTTTTTTTGGGGAGGGGGGGGGGGGCCGGGGTGGTGGGGAGAAATAAGAAAGTTGCACAAGATTGCATTGAACTTACAGTTGGATGAAAATAAGCATATATCATCCCAATTATCCATATGTAGCGATCAAGGCCTGAACGGAAATGCCACTCATACAAGAGGGGCCGCTGTGATTTTGAAGGATTTGGGTCAGTATAACCTGCAACAATTTAAGACTTTGGGTCAGTATGACCTGCAATGTTCTTGCAGGGAATATAAAGCTCTGACAAGTTACTAACCAAGAAGGAATGTAAGTGGGCTCCAAATGAATTCAAACACTCCAGGTACTTCCCATACTAGGATAACTACCAAGAAGCAAGCAATGATTTTTCCAGCAATGACTGACCCAATCTCATTATGCTTGTGCAGAATACCAAGTGCACCGTAAACCATGAGAGTGAAAAGGGTGTGCATGGGGCAAATGTAGTATAGCGTGTAACTGTTGTTAAGAACAATGCAGGCAAATAATACCAAGAAATTAAGCCTCCACATCATCTGCTCCAAAAAAGAAAAAAGATAAAGGCATTAAAATTGAAAGCAAATTATTTTGTGAGAGCACTGAGAAGCAACCTTTGGCTTTTAGGGGCTGCAAACCTGTGCAAATCTTGCGAGGCTGAAATCTTTGCGGACATAATAATATGAAAAGTTCCCAAATCCAGTCATCCACACATATGCAGCAATAAAAACTCGGATAGCATTATAGATTTCTGTCGCAGCAAAGTAATGGTACATCAGGAAAAGTACCTGCAAGATAGAAGAGAAAAGTAAGACCACCAATAATGGTTGGGCAATAAGAACATAAATCACATGAAGCCTAACCAGCTTATATAAAGAATTTTATGCACTCTAGTCCATATGGATTGTTTATGTTATGGAACACCAAGACAGATTGTGATGGCGGAAGTGTGTTTAACTGCATTTTGCACCAGTTGCTAAACGTTTTTACGTAGGATAAGCATGCGCAAGTCCACAACCCAATGACATTCCTTCAAGTAGTTCATGGTCAAAGCTTTTACCCTTTATAAATTAACATATTTCGAGAGAGAACATTTCAAAATATAGGTACATCATTTGAAAGAGCTGACTAACCTGCATCCAACCTTTCCACTCTTCAGTTTGATGCCTATTTAAATAAAGTATGGATTTCCCTGAGATTGGTGACTTATCATTATGTATCTTGAAAGAAGTTATTGCTGAAACTATGATGAGAAGGGAGTAGAGAAATATGAAGAGATCCCGATTGTAACTCTGCACGAATAGATTATAGTCAAGAAGAACAACTCCATCAGCAACCAAAAAAAGTTATATCAAAAGATAAATACTAAATTTAGATGCAGTGCATTTATCAAACACCCAATCCACAATTGAATAAACTTTTCAAAAGTAAAAGATGCATTTTTTTCTCTTTTGGTTGCAAATCTACTCTGTTAGAGTTTATTATATTTAAAGGAACACCAAAAAACCCAAATGGTTTATTAACAATAATTGCACAGATGATTGACTTTAAAATGTAACGCAGACAAAAAGAAATCCTTTATTATATGATTGTAGCATTAGTGAGCACACTGGTTCACAGAACGTCTAGACACATATGGAAATGTGATCACAGTGGCACTTACTATGATTAAATGTTTCTTAGCCACATGCTTCAGCATTGTGAAACCCCTAGACAAGGAACGAGATATGTAAAAGTATTAAAGCTATAAACATCACCTTTGTTGCTGAGCCAAAGAAATCCGTACGGTCACATAAGTAAAAATATGCCATAAGAAGACCAAATTCAGATCTGTAAGAGGGAATGAGAGAAACAAAAAAAGAAAGTCAAGATTCAATCCACTTGGACAAATGGTTTCTGAATTTCACTCAAGGAAGTAATTCACTTACATAGCTCTAAGCGTCAATCGGTTTTCAATCAAGAAAGACTCGTCCATCAAGAAGAACCTAAAAAGATATCATAGAACGAGGCATGTAAAGCTCATATGCTTAAGCAAGCATAAATTGATAATAATTTGACAACTTAAAGAGAACTAGACTATTATTAGAAACCTGAAAATAGGAGATGTCGCAGATGAACTTCGAGATTTGGGAGAGGCTGACTGCAGGCCGCCCCCCTCTAATAAAACAGCTCTGTCATCTTCCTTAACCGTGCCATTCCCCAATTCGACCAAGTTCACATCTGAGTGCCTACTAGTAGAGAGAGCAACTTGATTTTTACTAATACCCTTAAATCTTTCTTTTTTCTTTTTCTTTTTTTGTTTTGTCTTTAACGAAAGAAAATATCATAGACTACAAAGAATCATCATCGAATGTCTTTACCTTCTCTCTAACCATTTAACTTTTATTCTTAATGGAGCTTATATAAACTCCGACACGATTTGCTATTGATAATACTACCGATGCAATTGCATACATACATACATACATGCATAACGTCAAATGCACCACGGAAACAGAATTAAAATTTGCAGAATATATGATTTCAGGGCCAATATATCAAACAATAAATTCTCCAACTCACACTTTGGCAGGGACTGAACTTTTAGTGTACTCCAAAAACTCAGAATAAATCCAAGCTGAAATTACAGGTACGATTCCAAGCAGAAACGACACCTGAAATCAACAAACGGCCCCGGCCAGCATTAGCATAAAAAAAACATTGCTAATTAGGAACAAAAATCACAAAATTCAGCGCGATGATCAAGAACATGAAGCATTGTTTGTTCAGTAGCCACCGCTCGAGCACTCAAACACCACGAGCAAGATCTGAAACACACTCCACAAAAAGCTCAAACGGCGTCGTACCTGTCCAGGAGTGATCGGACCAACGATCAACATTTTCGCAAGGAAAACCAAACGAAGCCTCAGTTGAAGCAAAATTCACACGGATTGGAGCAGAAAATCGACCAGCATTTCACTGAAAACGTGGAATATGGAGCTCCGGAACCAGATCGGCTCGGAATCTGAATATAGCGACGAGAGAGGGAGAGGAGAAATCGGAGCCGTTGCTACGGTTGAGAATCTAGCGGTGGAGGTGGGGTGGGATTCGTAGTATAAATGGACTAGAAAAGGAAAAGTGTCGGAGAAGGTGAAAAACGAGTTGGGAAACAGAGAGAGACGGAGAGTTATCAATGAATGTTTGAGACCAGTTTAGTTGGGAAAGCGCTGTTTCTTCTGATCCTTAATGGACTTGAATTATTTCAAAATAATATAATAATAATGGATTTGAATTGTTTATATTTATTCAAAACATGTTTCGTGGTTTTTTTTTTTTTTTTCCTTTTTATTAGATGTAACTCTTGTTCATTAACGATGCTACGACAGGTTTTTTAATGCCCCAAAACTTTTAATAGATATTAATATTAATACGAGTTTTATTTTTTTTTGATCAAAATATTAATACGAGTTTGGCAACGTCGAAGATATAGATAATTTTCATGACTTTTTTTTAATGTTAATATAACACATAAAATAAATATTATAACTTAAAATATTTTTTGTTATAGATGATAAATATAAAAACATAAATTATCTCAATAGTTATATTATACTCTTATCAACTTGATTGTATTTAGAATATAAAATTTCATATTGATTAAAAAAAAGGGAATAATAAATAAAAGAATACAAATACGGTACCATCAACGCTAAATGATAAATATTCACATACCAATCTAACATGAAAAATATATATTCGCCTAAATCCTTATTTTTGAGAGCGGAACTATTAAGAGGCTTGAGGGGCTCATTTCCCCAAGATTCAATTTTTTTTTTTATTACAAAAAAAAAAAAAATTCATTTTTTGTATTTTGTCCACCACATTTAAAATCCTAGATTTCTCTTATCTAATAAATTTTTTTTTTTTTTAAAGGCGAAATTGTGGATGGTAATATTAAATGGCGAGTAAATACTACTCAATAATGTCGGTGTCAAGGGCTACATTGAATTGAATGTCGGCAAAAAATGGAAGAGACTAGAGAGGGTCATATCATAATTGGCATTTTAACATTTGAATGACCACCAGAAATCACATACAACCTGCCAACCAACCTCCATCCTACTCTATGATGTGAAATACCATCCCACCCATTTCTCTCTCAAATTGTTATATGATAAATGATTCTTTGACAATTTTATCGGTTTATTTATTTATTTATTTTGTTTAATTCTTGCAAATTTATTATTACTGGACTTGTAGAACCAACAATTTGATCCACAAATTCATACATTTATAAGAATTAAACAAAAGAGAATTATGAGATTGAACTACTTTGTCCATACACTTAACCAATAAAGTTTTGTTTGGATCCGAGGAGATCAGCAAGTCGATTTGTATTTTAATACTGTAGTTAAGTCAATTATTAAAGTTTTGACCACAACTTTAGATGAGAACTTCTTATGATCCTAAATTCAAATCGCTTAATTATTAGTAAAGTAATCTAATTCAATTAATTTTGTTTTTTCAATAAAAAATAATTTATATATATATAATATATATAATATATATATATTATTTTGTTCATGTGCTTTACATTTTTATCAAACTGCTCTCTATATTTTTAAAAGTGACATTAATCGTTTATCATTTACTCCTTTTATTTATATTCTGTAACAAAAATTAATGGATTTTTTGCTCACTTAAGACTAATAAAACATTGTCACATGTCCATCATTACAACATAATCATATCACTTAAAAAATAAAAATAATTTTTTTTTTTTTAAAAATGGTGGCTTGCTTGATGGTTGCGGTAGGACTGTAAATGAATAAGCTTGCGTGACAAGCCACTCAAGTTCGGCTCAATTAAACCGAACTTGTACTTGGTTCATTTATTAAATAGATCATTTGTAAACACACAATTAGAATCAATCGTATAAAACTAAGCTCAATTCGTAATATTCGTAAACAAGCTCGTATAAAGCTCGACTCGAATTGTTAACTCGTTTGTGTGTGTGTGTGTGTGTATATACCTCAAAAAATTTAAAAATTAATTTTTTAAAAATAAATAAATAAAAATTAAAGGGGTAGCTGAACCAGCCCTTGACCATTTGGAGGGTAGTTTGACTACCCCCTGTTGCCCAAGGGGGTGGCATAGCCACCTCCTTTATTTATTTATTTTTATTATTTTTTTTAAGTTTTAAGCTTTTTTTTTTTTCAAATTTATAAAGATATTTCTTATTGAAAAAATTTTAAAATCATTTCTGTCTTTTTGCTAACCTTAAGGGAGACATTAATAATAAGATGATAATTTGATAGGGATATATGTACTTTTTCCTAAATATAAATATGTACATTAGTTATTAAGTAATAAGTGTGTTATATAGATTACTTGAATATATATGTTGTGTCTGTATATATAAAAGTATTTATGTATATTATGTAGTTAACTACGTATTGTCATGTAGCACTTGCCTTTTTCAACATAAGAGATATGAGAGAGAAGGAGAAAGAGGGAAAGGGAGAGATGAACAATTTAGGCGTGAGATTGAGGCTAAGGGAGTTTTTTTTTTTTATCTTTTTTATTTTTTTCTTATGACTTAATAATTTTAATTTGTTAATAGTAAAAATTAAAAAAAAAATTTAATTTACACAAATTATGCAAGTTACTTGTAGGTTAAGCGAGTTGATCATAAATTGATTAGTTTATTAATCGTATCCAATTAGATTGACTTGATTTGACCCAAATTATATTTTACTAAACCATGACCCACTAATTTTGTATTAAATTCGTATCAAGTTATGAGTAGTGTAAAAAATTATCAACTCTAATTTTGAGAAACCTCATCCTGTGTCCATCGAGGTGGGATGTCCTCTATTGGTTGAAACCCACTTGCAGGTAGGTTGCAAGGGACATCACCTCATTACCCACTCGCAAGACGCCAAGGATGGGGTCTCTCGTGGGGTGGGGTTCCCCTCCCCCCCAATCCCTAGCAACCATTTGCTGTGCCACCATCTTTTTTTTTTGGTTAAGTGATATTCTAAAGTTGCAATAATGAACACGTGATAGTGTTTTATTTGTCTTACATACTAGCTAGAGACTAGAGTCATAGTGGATATTGGGTTCTTTGACAAAACCTTTTAGATGTTTTTTGCTTTTTATTTATGATGAAACGAAAATGAGATAATAGTTTTGAGTTGTTGTTAATGCTTTTATTTATTTTTGGCTAAAAATAAATAAGCTATCCTAAAAGTATTGCAAACGAGCACATTATTTTTCCTTTTTCCAGGGTTGCTTTGTTTGGTACTAGGACCGAAGTCCATAAAACTATGCCCAGTCCAAGCTCCTGCAATCTCAACCCATATTGATCGTCCAACGTTATTAGGGCTTAATTCTAAAGTGGGCTGAACATAAACTCTTCAAATGTTGGGCCCAGCTTAGCCCAGTGGATGTTTTGTCAATTGTCATCATCCTCGTTTGGTAGCTTCCGAGATTGGCTTAATCAGGCAAGCTGGCAAGGTGGGGGCTACCTTCCAATATCAACGGCTTTTCTTTGTCCATATCTATCAATTCCCCCCCGTCTCTTTCATTGCTCTCCTTCTGGTTCCAGCAATCAATCAAAATGCGATCATCATCCATCCATCTGTTCACAATTCCAAATCCTGGTCAGTAAATCATTACAAATAAGCCAAAACTTTTAAGGGCACAACAGGAGGACAAAAGAAAGGAAAAAGATGCTTTAATTGAAGAGCGCAGAATGACGGAATCACCCATTCATTTGTAGTTTGATGGCAGTTGTAGCACCTAGTATGGCAAGGACAAGATAGTAAAACCAAGCCCTAAATATCCAGGGGCATGTGCATCCAGAAGGACCCACTATTATATAAAGCATTTTCCTTTTCCAAAATACTTAAAAAAAAAAAATTCGTGTTGAGCCTGCATATAGCAATTAATAATGCATGAAACTTTCCAATGGTACAAAAAAATTGCTCTCTCTCCTCCAATGGGTAAAATCAGTTTCGGTTGCTTATTTGTGTATTTTATGATTAATAGATAACGCTGTAGAATAATTGATTAGAAAGTGGTTTGAACTTGGGCAGTACATCTGACCAAGACTACCACCTGCCCCCAGTGATTGAATTATGAAGGACCCTGGGACAACTTGAAACGCCTGGAGGATTCAACCCAGAAACTAGATCCATCCCCAGATTAAAAAATAAATAAATAAATAAATAAAAAAACTGGCATTTTTGAATCACCCTCATCCTTCTTCCTAGATAAGAATAAAGTTACGGGACAAAAAAAAAAAAAAAAAAAAAAAAAAAAGAGGAAGAAAATTAGAATCGCATCAGCACCATCTCCATGCTTATCAAGTTATCCTCTTCTTCCAACCAGGTCCCACCCATATGAGCAATACTCTACTAAATCTATTTTCTAAGCAAGCACTATCAAACATTGCACTATTCCAAATAAAGATAAGATTTAAAGGGGGTAGCCATGAGTTGTTTTCTTCCCCCTTCATCGGCCATACTACTCATGAACTCATCAGTTTTCAAAAGAAGTCTATAGAGGAGTAAATAATAAGCAAAATTTGTAAAAAACAACATCACATAATTAAAACCATATAAGATCCACCAACCGTTCAACAAAACCAGAAAAATAAAGCACAAGTAACCAGCCTAGAAAACCTGCAGTCAACCTAATAGATGATGAAGGTCTTCCTTCCAAAGTCTACAACCTTATCTAAATTCATAACTTACAGAAAAATCCTAAACCAAAAGTTCTTCAACCTCCAGATGAGACTTATGACCCTAATACTGCTACCGTGATAATACACCAACTAAAAACGGAAACCATCAACCATTGTATCCTTGTTTTCTACAAAGAGGAGATGGATTTAAGAGATATAGAGAGAGAAAGAGAGAGAATGACCTATGTTTCAATGGTCGGACCTCAAACCAAGAAGAGGCCCAACCCTATCGCTTGGATGGTCTCTCGTCATCCTCTCCACCATCGTCATCGTCATCCGAATCATCTTTATCCGACCTCTTCCTCTTTGCCGGAACGTCAACCTTCCCACTCGCATCACCCTCATCATCATCTTCATCCTCTTCATCAACGTCTTCCTCCTCGCCGTTCTCCTCGGGTTCAAAGTCACTGGCATCTTCCTCATCCTCGGGACGAGCTACTGGCCTCACAAGGTAGTCAGTTCCCAGATCCTCCTATAGATTATTTCATAGATGCCATAGAAAGTTTGGAAATGAACAAGTCAGAACAGAAGAAACATCAACTAATTACTGAAGAAAAGGGATGCACAGTAGAGAGAATTCATACATTAGAGGTGGGTAGCAACAAAACCAACAAGCAAGCAAACAGACAATACAGGAAAATAAAAAACTAAAACGCTCTGAATAATCTCTTTAAACTTCGCCTTTTAAAGATTAGGTTTTTGGGTTCTTAATGGATATGAGAATTATGGGGGTTAAGAATCTTTCACTTTTCTTTTCTCTTCCCTTTCAACCACTCAAATAGTTGGAGCATGCTCTCAAATGAGGGGTGTTTTTCTAAGGAAAGAAAAATTTCAGATCCAAACGGCAAAGATTTTGTAAATTTTTTGTTCTTTTTCAGGATTGTCCATTTGTATCCCTTGCCTACGTCTTCTAACTAGCCAAACAACACCTAGTTCAGATAGGAGAAAATTTCATGAAAATGAAATTACTTATCAGAGGTAAGAATCACGCATCAGAATAGAAATGATAGATGGGTGTAACGAAGATCAACAAAAGCAACAAAATCAAGCTTGATAGAACTGAATATTTTAAATTTAGCAAGATCTACTATAACATGAAGATCAAATCTGAAGAGAAAAAATTGCCAATCAACAAGGCAAAAGGAAACTAAGATTCCCAGCTTTTTCAATTTAATTTTGGAGAGAAAAATATCAAGTCAAACAAGTAAGCTTAATGAATTCTGTATATGTGCTCCCATAACATAAGAAATCTCAAAACCTAATATAACAGAGAAATACGTATAATAAAGGGTTCAGATCTTGCAGATCTGACCACACAAGAAAAGAGACGACACTAATACCTAATCACTGTAAATTAGAGCATACAAATACAGAATACAATAACCTCTAATATATCTATATACAGTGTTTTTATCATTAAATTAAATCTACGAATATATTCACTACAAAAGAAAAAGGAAAAAGGACTATCTACCAAAACTGAGAGATAAACAGATCTAAAGAGAAAATATTGGAAATCCACAAATATGCACCAAAAAAAAAAAAAGAATAAGGAAAAAAGCATAACAGCAAAAAGCCAAAATCAAGGTTGCTCTTCAAATAAATAATAGAGAAATCACTCAGGGAAAAAAAAAAAAACTAATTGAGAAATCAAACTAAGTGGCAGATATAAACTTTTTTTGTGTATTTTTTTACTTCAAATAACATAGAAACAAATATAAAATACCAGATCTGAAAGATTTTTACCTACAAACAACCTAAAATATTAAACAGAAAATTTTGAAAATAAGATGATTTTTTTTTCCGGTATTACCTCCCCTTGACCTTCCTCATCTTCATCTTCGTCGTCGTCGTCGTCATCATCATCGCCTTCACCATCGTCATCGTCGTCATCGCCATCCTCATCATCATCGTCGTCGTCCTCATCGTCGTCCTCGTCATCGTCCACAGGCTGCACCGGAGGACCACCAGAGGAAGGTACAACCTCCTGCACATCACCGTCATCATCTTCGTCGTCATCATCATCATCTTCATCTTCGTCCTCATCATCGTCATCATCACCGTCCTCTTCCTCTTCACCTTCTTCTTCCACGACATCGTCGGCCTCGTCTTCACCGCCTTCTTCGTACAAAACCAAAACCTCCTCTCCCTCTTCGAATTCTACCTGCTCCTCCATCCCCTTCATCTTCTTAGATTCAGAAAACACTTTCTCGAGAAAATCTTTTAATTTCTAGGACAAGAAAAATCAAAATCAGAAATTCGAAAAACAGGGAAGGGAAAGAGAACACAGAGAGAGGGGCAGAGGAGCTAGGTTCTTCGTTCTCGTTCTACCAGTAGCTCTGCAACCTCGATCGAAACCGTTGAAATGCGGATTCACGCGGATTAGTGACGTGGCAGACGATCGGACGGTCCTCGTTAGAGAATTTGTACTTTTGTGTTGATAGGGTCATTGCGGCGCTCTATACTGCTTTCTTAGGCAGCTGCTTCTCACGTGCGGGTAAGTGGTCAGGGTATCTAGGGTTAGGGTTTTGAATATTCGATTGGGCCTGCCCACTCTAGTTTGCTGAGTGGCCCATGAGGTTGGGCTGGGATCAATTTTCAAGGCCTGATGATTTGGGCCTTCATGGCTCCAATTCCAGCTTAGTTGACCGGTTGGACCTTTGTTAATTTGCCTAGACCCAATTTTGACTTAAACAACCAAGATGTGGATGAGATCTTCTTCTCAACCAAAAAGTTCAAACTAGTGAAATTGAGTTCATCATTCCTTCCTTTCTCCAAATTCAAAAGGAAAGGAGAAAAAAAAAAAAAATTTTAATTGTTTTTGTTTAAAATAATGCTAGAAATTACACTTTTGTCATATATGTTATTAGTCTAAATTAACTCTTAAATAAGTTATTGTTTAAAAATATATATATTCAATGACTGGTTGAGACATCCATATCAAAATTGTAAAATAGTTGTGAGATAAAACTTAATATAGGATCTTCCATTTTTGATAAAATTGTGCTAGTTTTAAATCTTGGCTCCATTTGTTAAAATTTTTATTTTTTATCTTTTGTTTCATCTTCTCAAAACAAAAATATTAACAAATAATTCAAACACAAAATACTCCTAAAAATACAAAAAATAATTTTACCTTTATGTCACGTTAGAAAATTATTTCAAACAAAAAACAACCTCCAAAACATATTAACAAACGGAGTTAGATATTTTTTTTTTCATTAGCGGAGAAAAATAAAAATATGTGCAAATTAGCCATAGTTTTGGCATATAAAAGAATTAGAAGAATGACCAACCTTGTAGTCCAACGGAATCTGATGCTGCTTTTAGACATCTAATGTCAAAGGAATTTCTGTGTATCTTTTGTGATTAATTTTTAGGATACTAGAAATAATTGTAGGAATCTTTTGATAACACAGATTCTTATTTTTCAATGATATCCCATGATCAAGACAATTGGCCGAATCCCACAAAATCATTTTAGAAAAATTCACTGATAACTTCTTTCTATAAAGCTAATCGACTTTGATTCTCAAATAATCAATATCATTGTGATTTTAATTTAGTGTTTGAAGCTTACAAATTTGAGAATGGGGTACTCGGGTTGTACTCCAATTTTAAATAAGTCCTTTTATCTATTTATTGTCCAATTAATTGATGGTGTGCCATCTTTCACCAAATAAGAAAATATTATTTTTCACAGTTGTCGCTCCTCTTTTATTGAATTTATTATTTTGATTTTTTTTTTTTAGGGTGAATTTGCCTAGTAAAAAATAATGTGTAATGAAAGTGAAAGATTAATGATTTTGTGTTACTCAACTCACTCGAATGATGGGTATCCTCTTGTATTTATGATGATTTATATAACTAAGCTATTAACAACAAACTCTTTAAAATTTATTTAAATTTAACTTTAAAAATTTGTTTTAATTGATTTAGCTAGCTACTTTTTCAAACCATTAAATATCAAACTCTTTAAATATTTAAAAATTTTAACTAAATATTATATTTTATTGACAAACCAACTTTTGAACTATTTACCAAATTTAAAAAGCTAATCGTAAGTATTTTTAACTTTTATATATATATATGAGTAGGAGCGTATCCAAATAAATGTATTAGACACAAATACGAAAATCATGTTTTTGTCTGGTCCAATAGAAAAATCCAAATATTTTTCATAAATTTCCAAAGAACACTAAAGACAACTCATGGCGTCTGTTAATACTCTTTTGTGTAGTGATAATGATATGGTGCCATTGGGATGCACATGGCATGGTGTCCTTATCACAACTCATGAACCATGTGCAGTCTATACACTCTAATTAATCTCTCCACCTTCCATCCTTGATCATCAACCATCAGTCTTTTAGTCCATTCAAACAACTCTTTTTTTATTTTTCTTTTTATTTTTTATTTTTTTAAGTATATTCAAACAACGTCTCTTGAAAATGACAGGGTGCGTGTTTTATAGTGTTCAAATACTTGTCGGGCAAGGCAAATAAACAATAGAAGAAGCCAACACGACAACACCTAATAATAATAACTAAAAATTCCTTCGAGTGTAAGAAATTAATTAACTTATTAATAGCTAATTAATATACTCTACAAAAACATATTAATTAGCTGGAACACGTGTAAGTGTACTGATTCATAGCATTGCATCAATAATGTTCCATATCTAGCTTTACCGTATATGCTCCACGAGCCCCGACAAAAGAAGAAAGAGACACAGAGAGAGAGAGAGAGAGGGAGAGATGGGTTCGAGCTGGTACACGTCAGGTTTCCGGTGGCCGGAATTCACTTTCTCTCTGCCATCGTCAGTCTACCGGTGGTGGCCGGAGTTCAATTTTTCCTACTTCACAACGGGTTGGAGCGTTAGGAGCTTCAGGTGGTTGGAATTTACTGTATTTGATGACGTGTTCTGGACCATCGTTACGGTGTTAGAGTCCGTGGCTTTGGTCGCCATGCTTTGCTACTTCTTTATCTTCTGCGGCTGTACCATTTGATCTGTTAAACATAACTTTTTTCCGTATATATATTATATATATATATATATGTTACTTTGATTTGCAGGAATTTCTGACACCTTTTCAAATTGGGGCTTGAAACAGAATAAATCTTTTAGTTAACCTTATACCATGTATACAGAAATTATTGATGATTGATATAGTTGTTTGCTATATATGCCTTTATGTAGCAGTACCCATTTGTCGGCCATCACAGATTTTTTTTTTTTTTTTTGGTTTTTTGTTCCCTCTTTTGGTTTTCTAACTATGAAAATAGTAATGCCTTATCTAGTATATGATGCCTGCTTTCTGGTTTTACCCAACATCTTCTTTGGCTTTAGTTATTCTAATTCATGGGGTTAATTCGTTGAGTTTGAAGCTGGGTTTCTGGCAACTTTGACAGGTTTGGGGTCTCTTCCAAAACATGCATAAGTTTCTTGTATATATAATCAATATAGTTATACTCACATTTAACTATATAATTAAGCTTTGTGTCAATATTATTGAGAGCTAGGGAAGATAAAGGGGTGGAGTTGAGTTCAACACAAAATTTTTACTGTTATAAATTGCTAAGAGTAGTGTCCCTCGAGTAGAAGGATATTGAGCCAATTAAATGAATAACTGGTTCCCTCATCTATTCTGATCGGCTAGGCAAGTCTAGATCTATAATTACCATCACAATCACAATCCCAGTTAACTACTACCTGATTTTTTTTTTTACCTCACTCCAGTAACACCTTTATTTTGTTTATCACTAGATGCCAGTTACTATATTTTTTTACATTATTGACTATGGTATTGCCTGACAACAGCTAAAAGAGGTCCTTGAACAATCACTTAGAGCACTTTTACTAGCTTTCCTTATATTTTTTAAAAATTTTAAAAACCAAACTATTTTTTAGTTTTCTATTTAAATATACTCTACAATATCTTTTGGCCTTATTTATTTATTTATTTATTTATTATGAATGAGTAGATTATCATATATCAAACGAGCCAATAAACAAGAGCAACAAAACAAGCCCAAAAAAACCTGCCAAAGTGCAGAAACCAAAGCAAAAATAGCAAAAGAACTACACAAACCAGCAACCTTTTTGCAGAAACAGAGACGGAGCTACAACCAAAACATAAAAAGCAAGGTTAAACTAAAACACCCTCAGGAAGACACCACTTCCGACAAAGATCAAGCGACAAAGATCAAGATTTTTAAGGGTCTTTTTAAACTTTCCCTTCCCCCAAATACGAGACCTGACATCAACAAAAATGTGATGCACAATTTTATTTTCAGACCAAGGGAAACCATCATATCTAATTTCATTCTGAGTCTGCCAAAGATAATAAATGGAGGCACCAAAAACGAGCCTACAAAGAGAAGCAAACAAAGTCTTTTTACTCCAATGATTGAGACTCCAAATCAGAATATCCTTCTAGCTAGTAGGAGGGTCAAAAACTAGGCATTTCTCCACTACACTCCTCCAAATTCGCTTGCTGAAACCGCAAAGGAAAAAAAGATGAGAACGATCCTCCATACCATATCTACAAAAGACACTTTGTATCACCCTGGAAACCCCAATGCAGCATACGATCACCAGTGTTAAGGGCATTTCTGAAAGCCAACCAAGAGAGGAAGGAATGCTTAGGAATGGTAAGAGGAAACCACACTAGAGAGTACCAATTAACTATATTCTGCTTTACCCGAATAGCATCCCAATTACAAGAGCTGGAATACTTGCCATCTTTGGCCTTATCTTTCCTTATACCATTTAAATATTTTTTATTTACTTTTTCTTTATTCTTTCTACCACCTCTCCTCCACCCTTCAAACTCCCAAGAGACCCCCATCTCCATTTCTAGTCACTGACCACCTCCTCCACCAGCTCCACACCATACGCACCACCATCAACCACCTCACATGGCTCCACCCCACCACCAACTTAACCCATCCACCAAACCCAACACCCCATCAGATCTCTTCCTCCACTCCCACCTCTTCCCCATCGCCAATGCTAACCACAACCACCCGAACCTCCTCCACAGGTACATGAACTACAAACTTTCTCGCTTTGCCCCCAAGAGTTCATCGAGTCCGACATTTCTGCAGGTTGCCATCCACTCCCTTGCCACCAGTGCTTTTCTAAAACCCACATGCACCCCCGCCCCCCCCCTTCGGGCGGCGAGGAACCCTTTTTTTCTTCCTTCACTGCAAGACCAAAACAATCTCGGGCATAAATACACTTGCAAAAGCTTCAACTGCCTTACACATTCCAACCCAAAACTGAGAGAGAGGGGGAGAGGCGTAGGCTGTATTTGGCAAACAACTTTCCTTCCCTCCCTTTTTTTTCTCCTCAAAAGTCATTTTCATTTTTTAACATTCCATCAATCATTTTTTAATAATTTTTTTTTTCACTTTTTATATCACATCAATAACTTTTTATTACTATTCAAATACTAAAAAACAAAAAAATTTCATTTTTCCTTACAAAAAATTCACAAGATTCTTTCTATTATATATCACATAAATTACTTCTTATTACTATTTAAAACCCAAAAACTCCAAAATCATTTACCGAACACAGCCGTAGAGTCGCAACGAGAAAAATAGAGAAATTGAAAGAGGAGAGGAGGAGAGTTTAAGAGATTGGGAGTGTCATGTGAAAGGCAGAGAGAGGAGAGAGAAATTGCAAAAGGCTAATTTTGTTAAAAAAAAAAGACAAAGACAAAGAGAGAAATATTTTTTGTGTTAAAATAATGGATATAGGTGGCACTGATCTCAATGTTATTTTTTAGGGAAGTTTGTAACGCCTAAGAAAATGATTAAAAGATTTATTATCATTGAATTAAGTGAATAAGCTAAGTGGAATTAATAAATAAGTAAAACACTTGTTAAATTAAAGAAAAGTCAAATTTTGAGGCTGTGGTTTGAACGCGCCTTTGAATTGTATAGTAAATACAATATCCAAGATATGCATTCCATTTCCGTTCGAATTGCGTTCGAACGAAGGTGTTCCAGTGAGTTTCATTAAGACATTGATTTGGTGACTTTGGTCTTTCAACCAAATCAAGTCAGCCAATAAGAGAGAGTGTTTGATAAGAAGTGTGACAATAATTTTATTTAAACACGCGTTGTGGTCAAGTAACAACAAGAGTGTAAATGGTCTGTTTTGGAGAAATAGTAAACTGACTTTGTCTCTTCTTTCTTCATCTACGTCTAACCTAAAAGTTGAGTCTGTGAAAGAAAAAAAAATAAGATGGCAGTGTGAGTCGTTTGCCCTTGACGAGTGGCTCAGGATAATGTTGATTGCCCCTGATGAGTGGTTGAGGGTGGACAATTAGGACATTTCAGTGATTTCTAACGGGGGTAAGGGAATTTTTTTTTTTGCGAGGGGGGGCATTTAACCCCTCTCGATCTCCCTTCCCTTCGCCCCTGAAATTGTTAGAATAGACAATGCAACACACTGAAGTACGTTTACGTGAAGGTGTAGCCCCGTGGTGGATTTATCCCCTCACCAAAGCCCTAAGCAAAGGGGGCTGGCATACAAGGCGACCAAAGAAAAGGGTTGAGCGGGCCAATCTTGCTGAGAGGGGTTGATCACAAGAAGCACAACCTTAATTCTGGGGGTTAATCAGAGTGATGATATAAGAAAAGAAAAATAAAGTAAATAAACTAAATAAGCTCCCAATTTTTATGTTTATAGTAAAGTATAATGTTTTACAGAAAATGTTTGTTATGTAATGATATGAGTTTATGGATTAGTTTGAGTTATAAAATTGTTTTGTGATAAGTAGATTTATTCTTAAGAAAGATATGTTCAAAGAGGTAAACGAAAGCTGCTTTCAAATAAATGTTTGATATTTGATAAAGTGCCATTAGTTTACAAATGTATGATTATTAGCTGAATAGTTTTTATAACTCAATGATTTCTATAAAGTCATTTTATGTTATGAATAAGATATGAAATGTTCACACTATTGGTTGCTTATTGAGCCATTGATTCATAATTCCATTTGTAAACATTGTTTACAAAGCCAGGTCAAGTCAATATCAGGCGGTAGGACAACGACGACAAGATTAGAAGCTCGAGCTAGCAATAGTTAACCTAAGGTATAAAACATTGTATGATTGTAAGCGAGCAATTGGATTTGTATAGTTGATAGGTTTGAAAAAGATGTAAGATTAATGTGACAAGTTAGATAATGCTCACAGTAATGTACAGTTGTTTAGAGCTCTGATGAGCTTGTATATGACTAATAGAAAAGTTTTAAATTTATCCACTAGTCCAGTCTTATCGTTTATATATTTCTGTTGTATTATATGAGAAAAACATTCTTAAAGGTAAAAGAGGAATAGAAGCATGCCCATATATTAATTTATAATATGTGTAATTATTTGAGGCATTACACGAGGTCCTTCGCGGTACTAAAAAGTACAACTTCTAAATTGAGCGCTATGTTTTCAAGCGCCACAACATTGGTATTTTCTTGCTTCACTTTCTTAGATCTTTTGCTTTTTTCCTATGGCGGTTTGTGTGTTAGTCTGTTTGGACAATGAGAAGGTTGAGTCAGAAAGACTAAGTGCCATAATTTTTTTTTTTGTTACTTGTTGAGCATGGAGTTGGACGGGGAGCCGAAGCACCAAACATGATGTAATGCCCCATGTAATTAAAACCAAATGTTTTTATAACCTAGGTAACAAAGTAATTCGCTATTCGAAATTGCACGTTTTAACAATACCCTCTCAAACAAATCTTTTATTAAAGTTTAGTTCAAAAAACTTGCGAACAATGAACGTTTGAGCGAGTGCATTGGAACGTTCAATATTTGCCCTCAAAACAAATACATTTTTGTCTTGACCACAAACGTTTGAAGCATAGTACATGAACATTTGTTTAATGTCGCGTAGCACTATTCATACTTTCCACACGTCTGACCCACTGCAAGCCATGTATTAGATAGTACCACGAACGTTCGTCTTAGTCAACGAATGTTCCTCTAAAACCCTAAAATCGTTGGACAATAGTACACTTTTACTTTTGGACCACTTCAATTCGTCCCAGTCCGCCTCCCACCCCTATAAATAGACCCTCCGACCTTAAGCCATCACACACTCCAACAACCCCTAAATTTGAGTGAGAGAAAGAGATTATAATGAGAGAAATAGAGACTTTTGGTGGAATGCACTATCCACATAGGTAACTTATAAACCCAGAACCTTTCTTTAAATTAACTTCTCATTGACCTTATTGTTTATCATGTATTTCTTTGACGTTAAAATAACATGTTAAAGTTTACAAATTTTCATGCACAAATTTTTTAAGTTTTCAAATAATTAGGGATTATGTGTGTTTTTCATATTTTATCACGTTGATGTGCTATGATATAATTGTATTAAGCTAATAAGAAGGTTAGGTTCCATAAGTAATAAGTGTTAGGGATAATTTTGAATTTTTTATGCATGCTGACAACACATGAACGTTTTATTGTCTAAGACGAACGTTTGATTTTCGAGGACAGAACATTCAGCCTCTACATCGAACGTTCGGTAGTGCCTAGGAATGCATGATTAAGATTTTTAAGATAGATTAGTGCACATATCACATAATTAGGATTTTCACATGTTTAGTACAACACTTTTAGTGTATTATTTGGGTATGTTTCGTAGTAACACAATTTCGGATGTCCGGATAATTGGATGAGCGGTTAAGGTAAGTAATTGATTATGAACTGTGTACGATTAATGTGTGATATGTCAGTAGACTAAACATTTTTTATTTTATGTCATGAGCTTAACAATTTTTATAACTTGTTTATAACTACTTCAAATAAATGATTGCGTATTTACTCTTATTTTGGAATAAATAAACAAGATATGCATTGTATGAAATGGTACATCGTCTTAAGCGGAATAATGGTCATAGACTACCATTATATGGGCTAAACCTTATAATCAAAAGATTCCCTTTTATATTTAGCTTTGGATCCAATAGTTGTTTGTGACTAACGCATCATTATTCGAATAGGGTTGCAATTATGGTTTTACTAATAGCGTGGACCACTTCAGGTCGGACTCAGTCAAGTTACTAGTATAAGACAGTATGTTTGTGCAATATCCAAAGCACTGATATTGGACCAATTTTTTTTTTTTAGAATGCTCAAATTAGAAAGGGAAGGGGTTAAGGGCTCGAGTAGACTATACGAAAGAAAGCTATGAATATTGCTTATATTTGTATCATACATGATTTTGTGCATTAAATTTTCAACGATTTGTTATCGAAATTATGCCACCACTTTTCAAAATAAAACTACACCTTTAACTAACATAATAGCGGAAATAACGTACACTCTTTGAGAAAATCCATATCTACCAATTTAAAATGTATATTGTACCAATTTAGAGGGAGAAATTTGCTAGAATGAAGATGCCAAGCGAATGACTTGTATTGTCAAGTTTGGTTAATTAGTAATTGTTCGATAATGTTTTAGTAAAATTTGTTTGGATGCTCTGAGTCTATTATTGATAATAGACGATGTTGTTAAGGATTTATTGTTAATTAACTCAGATTAATTATCTCCATTTTTTCGCTATTTACTCTGATAATTAGTGAAGTGTGGTGAATTTAGTAAGTTACTAGTTAACTATTTTGAATATACTATGGGTAACATTCTAATTAGTCAAATTAATTGGCTTAACTCTAAGGAGTTATAGTGATTCCTGATGTGATACTTTATAGACTCTTTCTTTCGAGAGAGTACAAATATTTATGAATCTTAATTCTTAAGGTTTAAGGTTGGAAGACAAACCAGAAAATTAATTACCAATTAATTAATTTTGTGGGGCATTACACATGACTTTTCCTTTCATGGCGTCATTTTGTTGCTAATTCTTAATTCCTGCCACTTGTCAACATTTAACACCTTAAAATGCCATTTGTCAAGATTTTAAGCAGTCTAGGGTTACCTTTCATGATTCTGAGCATTTGTTTAACATGACTTTACATGAGCTTGCAACATGTATGATATTTAAACACTGATGACAAAATGCTTTAAAGTAAATAAACATAGGAGCATGTTAATACCTAAATTTGTGACCAATATATTAAATGGTATGAAACAAGCATCAAATTGGAAAGGGTCGAGAGTTCAAAACTATAGAACTTCATATATAATATAATGACACTTGGATGGATTAAAAGTCGGGACTAAAGTTTTACGTAAGTATGGCTTTTTTTATGTAACACACATGGCAAGCAAAATTTTTATTCACTATCATTTCTCTCTTAGTTGATCAATGTCCCTTTTTTTATTTTCCCTACTTTGGTTGGTAGGTGGTTTCAAATTCTATGGTTTACGAGCACAATTGTTATTTGGAGAATCTAGTTGTCCGAAATGGGTGTATGGTGCCTATGTCACAAGATTAATGCTATAAACCACATTTTTATTTAATTATTATTTCACCTTGTTGATGTGGTAGTGTTAATTAGCTTATTTTTTTTTTAAAATAAAAATTGATTTACATTATCACGTTAGCATAATAAAATAATAAAAAAATAAAAATATGATTTATAGCATTAATATCTCACAATGATAACCATTGTTAAGCAAAAGTTTTTAAATGTAAAAGAGTCGCAATACCGTCATCAATGGCTGATTAAGATGCCCTATATTAGTTTTTTCCTATTCATCTCTATGAGAGTGATAAATCTTGGTTATAATTAAGGAAATAAATCTTTTATAAAAACCAGAATGGAAGAGTACAATAAAAATGGGAAAATGGGTATGTGTAATAAATGAGTGTTCTATTTTTAGGAAATTTAATTGGACAAAAAATGGTTGATTGTATTGTAATTGAAAAGAGAGACCTTTCCATTGGATGGTCTGCAAAATTATTGTTTTACAGCCTCCAATAACATTTTACCAACTTAACTAAAAATATTAAATTCAACCAACATTATAGATATGAATACACTAGATTATTCTCTCATTCACACTGCTCTACCTTTAAACCACCATATCTATCTACATCTGTCAAATGCTGTCTCTGAAGCCACTGCGGTTGGCGGAAGACGGCCACCAGACCAGGCACGCTATGGTCTGATCTGGCCAGCGCCATGCAGCCAGACCAAGTTGCGTGGCCAGCAACTATTTGGCAGTGGCTGGAGAGGTGGGTCGGTGGGTCTGTTGGCTGTAGCGGCTGGAGAGATAAAGTTGGTTCACTAGGATTAGAAAGAAATGACGAAATGAGTAACTTAATATTTTAGTGTCTAATGTAATTAATGCTTTTAATTTATGTGTTAAATTCTTATTGGAGGCTATAAAAAGGCATTTTATGGTTGGACCAAATTGAAGGTTTTCTCAATAGAAAAAGTTGAACAAAAACAGTAACAATGAGTTCAAAACATACGCCACCAGCCACCGGCGTAAAGCCATGTAGCTGAGGAAGAAAATTGAGACATAACACGGCCAATGAATGAAAGCAAAGAGGCCATTTGAGCAATAAGAAAAAGCCACTTTGCACCACGAGGATCCTTACACGTGTCACGTAATAAAACTTCAGCCACACGCTTCTCTCACTCTGTTACCCCGTCGTAGGGACAGAATGTGGACGTTTGGCAGAAAATTGGATTGTATTGTTTATATTACTAGTTGGATAGCACGTGCAATGCACGTGCTTGGTTCCCTTTGTTATATCTCACATTATAAATATCCTTCTACAATGATAGTGATTTCCTTAAATGTTTTGTTGTATTTGAGAAGAGGTCGACCCACCTTTCAAAAATGAAAAAGACCAATAAAAAAAAAACAATATAAATTCTCTTTCTTCACATACAGATGCCTTACTTTTCTTATAGAAGTCATATAAAATTTCAGATATATATTCAATTGAATAAAAAAGAAATTAAAATTAAAATTCTCAATCTAATCAAGAACCAAACAGAGCCTAAACTCAAAATTGAAAAAGAGATTAAGAGAGAAGGATCAAACATGAACAACACCTTCAATCTTAGACTCGACGAAGGCGTAGAGTTGAGCGAAGGAATTGTCATTTAGAAAAAAAGTCCATTACAGTTAAGAAAATTCTTGCAATTACATATACATTTCTAAGCATAAAAAAATTAATAAAAAAACTATATATTAATTAAGAGAATGTTACCTGGCTGAACATGAAACTATATCACAAAGCGATACAGATCTGAACATGAAACCATACCACAAATAGGATGGTTAAAGAAGACGAATCAAACCTGAAGTTGCACTTCAAAACAAAGTAAAGAAATTGTTATTTGCTCTATATAATATTTGTAGTTGGTGGAGAAGAAAATTAAACTCTCAGTGGAGAAGAAAATTGAACTCACGTTACACTGTCGAAGTTTCACCAGGTTTCATCTGATCTTAATCTAATCTTGTCAAACAAAAGTTGATAGAGAAACTGTTCGTAGTTTTTGAAGGCAGTTGTAAATATAACTGAACCCATGTTTATCTAGTTGTAACTATCTTTTTTTTATCTAATTGTAACTGTTTGTCATTATCTACTTGTAAATATTAATTTTACAATTTAAAGATTAAAGAAATTGTGAAAGACAAAAATAATCCTACCTGACTTAACAATGAAGAAGACAGACAAAGGGCAAAAACGTAAAATTACATTATCAAATAAATGCACTATTTACGAGATATTCCCATTTTTTATATAACTAGTTGGATAGCACGTGCAATGCAGCGTGCTTTGGTTCCCTTTGGTTATATTCTCACTATAATTATTAATATTATATTTCAAACATTATATATCATATATATACATTATTGAACAATACTATATTTAATTGTTTAAACGAATAAAAGTTAAACAATAAATTGATAAAATAGGAATATCTAAAACATGATGATTATATATAAATAAATTACTACTTGAATTTTTAAATCAAATACATACTTTTTTAGTTTAGGCAAAATGTGTACTAAAAGCGTGAAAGTGGATAGTGAGTATTCTTCATTTCTAATTGCAAATTGTTAACTAAATTTCAAAATAATTTTGAGTGACACAATGGGACATACAAAAAACAATTTTTTTTTTTTTTTTTTTAAAAAAATTATGAAATCATTTCAAAATGGTCTAAACAAACCCCAAACAAGAGATTGGAGGGATTAATGGTTCACTCAGATGACAACTGCTCGGGCACCAAATTCCTGCACTTTCTTCTCATTTTTACCCATGGTGTGCCCCTTCCTCGCCCCCACTTTAACGGTCACCGTTTCGTTTTCCGCAACCATCTCAGCAACAGCGGGAATCTGCAAATGAAAAATGAAAAGATAAAGAAAAGGATTCGAAAATCAAAGCAGAAAAATCGACATACCTATGCGTTTTGTTTGGTTGTGCGTGTGTCTCTGTGAGATGATGAGAGATGAGAGAGAGAGAGGAGACGAGAGAATCTCCTTATTGGGTCACTGCATTCTTTTCTTCTTTGCCTTTGTGAGAAGAGGTCAAGACCCACATTTCAAAATGAAAAAGACCAATTAAAAAAACAATGTAAATTCTCTTTCTTCATAAACAGATACCTGTTCTTTCTTATAGACATCATATAAAATTTCGAGTATATATTCAATTGAATAAAAAAGAAATTAAAATTAAAATTCTCAATCTAATCAAATCAAAACAGAGCCTAAAACTCCAAAATTGAAAAGGAGACTAAGAGGAGAAGGATCAAACATGAACAACACCTTCAATCTTAGACTCAACGAAGGCGTAGAGTTAAGCGAAGGATATTGTCGCTAGAAACAAGAACAGTCTATTACATTCAATGAA
>FXXK01002491.1:25824-36133 GCA_900184695.1 Betula pendula | reverse complement strand
TTAATAATACTAGTAATTTTTCCTCCCCCACCCCCTCTTAATTTGGTCAAAAAAATTTCTAACATATTTTGGGGGTTATGAAATGAGTTCAAAATATGTTAAAAAATATTAATTAAATAATTAAATTTATTAATGTTTTTTAAGTTTAACTTTTTAAATAAAATTGATGATTTAACGTGCAATCAGAATAGAGATCTTGAGTTTAAACTCTAACTTCACACCTTATATTCCCTCTTATTTAAATTAAATCTTCAAGTATCAAGTCTCAAAAGAAATTTATAGCCTTGTTAAAAAAAATCAAAAATAAAAAACTTATTAGTACTACTTCATCCCTATTTGAGATAAAAAATAAGAAAAAATATTTTTTTTAACAAAAAACAGGTTCAGGCTTATTTCATAACCTTAGAAAAAAATAAAATAAAAATTTGATAAATTTAAAGCTGTTTTTTAACAAAAAAAAAGGTGATTTTTTTTATTTTTTATTTTTTTTCTCAACTAAAACGGACTCTAGTGCGGACGCCTAGCACGACTCTTACTTTTCTCTTAACAAGCCTGCATTTACGTAGCACGTACGGATTCGTTGAACAATGGAAGAGCATACAATGGCATATATACATTTTTATTTAAAATAACTAATCAAAAGTTATTTTTTCTATTTTTTCTATTGAGTTTTTTAATGTACTTTACATTTAATTATCTATTATTTCTTTATATCATTCAAATATTCTTTATTTATTTCTTTTATAAGAATCATATTTTTTCAACAGTCGTATTTGCTGGCGATCACATTTTTCAACAGTCATATTGTCCCAAATCCTCTCTAATTTTCATTCACCTAAACCCAAATTACAAAATGCTCAAACATGCTTAAGCATATTCATACTACACCTAAAAGCACAAACTACAGAAGTTTTGTCTATATTATGTATATATATAAAGGCACAAACTCTAGCATCAAGCTCAAATGGGCTTGATTGGGTACACCATTCTTTTTAACGTACTTTACTCTTTTCTTTTTCTTTTTTCACTTTCTTTTAAACTGTACGTTTAGTTCACTATTCAATATTTTTTCAACTCAACTCAATATTTTTTTAACACAACTCAAAACATAAAATAATAATAAAAAAATGGAATAAAAAAATTTAAATTCAAGTGTCTGAGCCTCAGACATTAATGGGGATGGATCGGCCACTCCCATTATTTTGAGGGTGGTTTTCGAATCACTCAAATTGTTTTTTTTCTTCAATTTTTTATTTTTATAATTTTTATATTAATTTATATTTTATTTTTACTTTTACCTTTTTCAAATATAATATTCATTTTCCCCACATTTTTTTTATTAATTTTATTTATTATGCTCTAAACCATCCAAACATAATTCTAATTTTTTTTTTCTCATGAGTATTCACAATTTTAAAAAGTAAACAAAAGAATACAAAAAAATCGGATACCCAAATGAGCCCATAGAACATTCTTATAGATTGAATTTTAGATAAAGATATTAGCGCATGGGACTTGGAGTCAACACAAAATCTTGGACATCATCCCCGCCTTAAGATTTGAAAAGCCAAACACAAGGGACAACTATCCTTTCCATAGCATTTATTTTATAATTAGGATTTAAAATTTGTGTATTTAACGTTGTACATTATTTCACATTATTTAAATATTTTAAAAAATGTGTTGACTTCAAATACCAACTTTAAATTCTTATCATAAAATAAATACTATTAATTTTATTTAAAATTGAGATGATTCTATTCCTATATTTGAAACGATGTTTGGCAGTTTTAAAAGTTCGACAACTGATTGATGGCGTCTTGGTGGACCATTGCGGTGGGATCGATCAACAGAGGGCTGGGCAAATATATATTAACGAGTCGCCAACCTCCACCTCCCAGCCACCCACTTTATTTTTGGTATGTGTTCGTCGCAAGATTGCATTTCTAATGAAACACACTGGATATACTTCATTTGCAATACTACGGTTTAGATGAAAATTTGGGTTAGTCAAGTTTATAAAGATATTGAATGTAAAACTAGATATATAGGCTTCTTGTTTTGGCGTAAGACGATTTTTAGAAAATGTTTTTTGTTTTTCTTTTTGTGTTTAGTGCGACAGCAGATTATAGTAAAAATATTTTCGATTTGATCAAAAAAAAATTTTTAATTTCCATAAAATAATTTAGGGAATAACCAAAAGTAGTAGTTCAAGAAATCATAATTAAGTTGGGAAAGTGTTTGTTTCGTACAACACTCTAGCAGCTTTTTTTTTAATTGACCCCAAACAACACCCTGAATGGGGTAAATAGGTGTTTTCCAAAATATTCAATCAATTAAAAATTTAACAACCACACAACAATCATCAAAATAAGCAAAGCAATAAATAGATCAAACATAACAATTTTGGGGATGATGTAAAAACTCTAATTTGAGGTATGCCCACATTATTTTTCCCTTTATTATCTTATAAACTCATACCTTTTCAAAAAGTAACATTACTATTTAATCATCAGAGTGTTCACGGCGGCCATTCTTCAGCCAGTCGGCCGTGTGTATTCTTGCAAAAATGTATCAACAAAACTAATTAAACGGATGACTTTGTCAAGTAAAAAGTTTAGATGCACTTAATAATTGTTGTACCTTACCGAATTTATAGTTGATACGAAAAAAACCCCCGGACTAGTAAGAGACTCCGTCAATGGGCGGGGATGCATTAATGTTCATTAGTTGACGATGAAACATAGTACATTTATAGAATATATGAATGAGAATATCGTATATTGCATCAACTAATTAGTCTCTGATCATGTATTTTCCAAAGCGATTTCTCTTTCTGCAAGCGTTGCTTCAGCTCCTTCTTTGGTTCGGCACATCACTGGACGCCATAACTACCGGCCAAAACATTACAGATGGACTAAAGGGCGGTGAGGTTTTAGTCTCTAGCGAAAAAACCTTTGCGCTTGGTTTCTTTAGTCCCGGTGAGTCCACCAACCGCTATGTTGGGATTCGGTACAACAACGCTCCAGGAAAAACCGTGGTGTGGGTTGCAAGCAGAGACACTCCTATTAACGACACTTTCGGAGTTCTCTCAATTGATCATGTTCATGGAAAGCTAGTACTCCACGACAAACATCGGACCACACCCATCTGGTCCACAAATCAAATCTTGTTACGAAATCAACAAACAATACTCTTGTTCAGCTCGAGGATTCAGGAAATCTGGTATTGATTAGTGAGAATGGAACAGGAGAGGTACTATGGGAAAGCTTTGACCATCCGACAAACACCCAGCTTCCAAAAATGAAAATTGGGATAGACCGAATTACGGGTCTGAACCGGGTCCTAACATCTTGGAAGTCGAAAGATGACCTGGGGACTGGAAATTGGTCGTATAAGATCCACCCCAATGGCTCGCCTCAATTGTTCATGGACAACAGTGACGTTCCCTGGTGGCGCTCCGGTCACTGGACTGGCCTTGGATGGAGCGACGTACCCACCTTGGAAGGTACTCCTCTCTTCAATTTCAGCTTGGTGGACAACCAGAGCGAGACTACCACGGCCTAGATTGGCATCGCTCAAGTGATCTTATCAACGTTAGTCTTAAACGAGTCCGGATCAATCCAACGGTCTGTGTACTCGGAGGTAGAGAATAAATGGACTTTTCTGGGCTCAGTGCCTTATTCCGATGGGTGCGACACTTATGGCGTGTGCGGGGCATTTGGTAACTGTGATTTTAACGTTGGCAATGAGTCCAAGTGCTCATGTCTGCCCGGGTTCCTAAAAAATGCATCAGGCAGGTGCGCGCGGAAGCATGGAGAGGCATCCCTTTAATAACTTTCATTTAAAACATGTTTAAGCTTCAAAATAAATATATATAAATGCTAATTTTAAAAATGCTTTAACAGGTTTTGCGAAGGTGGCCGGTGTGAAGGTTCCGGATACTTCAGTGGCAAGAGTTAACGCGAGTATCAGTTTTGCAGTGTGTAGAGAAGTTTGCTTGCAGAATTGTTCTTGCTTGGCTTATGCAAGTGTGGATGTGAAAGACGAAGGGGGGTGCATAACATGGCATGGTGATTTGATAGATACCAGACCGTTTAATGCAGGGGGCCAAAACTTGTACGTACGTGTCGATGCGCTCGAGTTAGTTACTTACTGACCAATAATTTTCTGAGTAATGTTTGAGCTACCATCTTCTTTTTTGCATATTAATTTGTACACCAGGAATAGGATTAACCATGCATGATTATCTGCATATATATATACACACACACATATAGTTCCCTCTTCTGAAGTCGATTGGTGTACCATGCATATAGTAAAAGTAGGCCCTCCATAGTTATTGTACTGCCCCACCTTTGGTATGACTTTAAGCGATGCCAAGTGACAACAAGAATCGCTAGCGGGCCAAAAGTCAGTTGTATCAAGCTCACCAAGCTTGACGATATTAGGGCTGTCCAAACCTAAACTAAGGTCAGGATGATCAGACCAAACCTGTCGTGAATAAGCAGGCACATGAGCATCAAGATTGAAGCTGTTTCCATAGTATCCCAGTTCTTGTCACATGAATTATTGGCATTTTGTTATAACTAGCTCGGTGATAAGTTAATTGAGCCGCTTGTGAACAAGTTCAAATTCGTTCGAAAAATAAATAAGCAAAGCTTGTACAAAATATCTAGCTCGGTGATAAGCTCGAGTTTGACTCGTGTTCAAATAAAATTAAATAAGCCAAGCTTCAACATTCAATAATCAACTTAGCTCGGCTCAAATATTGCCATAGCGGGAAACACTCTATAAAAGGAAATGGGCTAAATCGTTGAGAGATACACTCATTTTATCCTAATCAAACACTATTATTTTCTTAGCTTATTTTCTCTCTCAATCTCTTCAGCATATATTGCCAAATCGTTGAAAGATACACTCATTTTGCAGGCCTTGTCGATCCGAACCTCGATGTGCGATCAACTGACATCTTGAAGAAGCATGTGCCTGGATCTATTTATGATGATGATACAATATACAGGGGATTATCATTGATCAATGCTTATGTGGGGTGTAATGTAGGGCACCAATTGATATCGATATTGATATTGGGGATACAAGCATATTGGAGATATAACGCTTAACATTGTTAGTAGTAGTAATAGCTGAAAAAGAAGAATAAATAACAATTTTCCATGGAATAGCAAACAGAAAAAATGTTAATTAGTCCTACAAATCCTTATAGAAGCAATTTCACATTTACGGTTTACTGAGCTTCAACCCTAGTGATTGTCACCTCATTTACAGAATGAGGTCCTTCCTCTGCTCCTGAGTCCAAATTATTGGAAGGTCTTCTGAAAATGAAAGCAGGTTGTTTAGGAGAAGGAACAGTAGTTGCTTCACTAATCACCATGAGAAGAACTGCCGACATAGTTGGTCGATCCATTGCATCTTCTTGCACACATGGGAGTTCAATTTGAATGCATCTCAACGCTTCATGGGAAACATATGACTCAATATCTATGGATGAATCAAGTATGTCCAGGACTCTATCTTCCCTCCATAGATCCCAGACCTTTGTGGTTCGATCATATATATCAGTATCTGTAAAGGTGTATTACAAAATGCAAATGGTAAAGAATATTGTAGTTTTCTGTTACTTACATGCCCTATCAAAGTCCTGGAAGGATGCTCCTTATAAGAATAGTTATTCTTCTTGTCACTTACGATCTCCAATAATATGACACCGAAGCTAAAAACATCTGATTTTGTTGAGAATTCCCCAAATGCTGCATATTCATTCCAGTGACATATAAACAACTGTATGTAAAACAATATCAAGTAATCTTAAAATTAATGCATGGGATGGAACAACATCAACGGCAATCTTAAAGTCTGTGCATGTGTACTCACTAGGTTCCAACAACTCTAGTTGTCTTGTTCTCCAATTTGGTTTGCTTGAATATGTGAGCCATGCCGAAATCTGAAATTTTGGGGTGCATCTCAACATCTAATAGAATATTGCTTGGTTTAAGGTCCCCATGGATAATTCTTAATCTCGAGTCTTGATGAAGATACAAAAATCCCACAAGCAATCTCAATGATGATTTCAAAGCGTTTCCTCCAACTCCAGGGGATGAACTTCTTGTATGATCTGAAACAGAATTTTGCTCTAGTGTACTCAGAATGTGATTTAAATAGTGTTGAAAAATACAGTTTGATGTAATAAATCAGCAGACATACCAAAGATAAGAAGTCCAAACTTTTGTTGGGCATGTACTCATAAATCAGCATCTTTTCTTCCCCCTCAGTACTACCACAAAAAAAAAAAAGAAAAAAGAAAAAATACAACAGCCTAAACAAATTTACAGAGGATTTTTTTTTATTTTTTATTTCTTGGGTGGTTGGGTTGTTCCTCTTCGTCTAGACTTCACTAATTTTCTTTGAGATTTGATATTTTTTTCGGTTCGACAAGATTGAGTGAGATTTGACAAAGTGTTGGGTGTACTTGACATTTTTTAATAAAAGTTTTGGTTGTTTTGCATTCAGAACTGAAAGCGTGTTCGAGACACCATGTTTAGTTTAAAGGGAAAATGCACTTTACCCTCCAAAGTTTCGGACTGTTTTCAGTGTCGCCTCTACTGTTTTTAAATTTACAATGTACTCTATCGAAGTATAAAAAAATTGCAATATTTGACCAATTCGTTTAGTCCCTTTCATCTAACTTGACAGAAATTGTAATTTTTACTGTTTACTTCTCCAATTTACGCTTCAACTCAACTCTTTATTTTTTTAAAATATCATTTAAAAAAAAAAAAAACAAAAAAACAAAATCTAAATGTGGGGGCCGAAACCACCCCAAACCCTTTTGGGGTGCGCTCGAACCCTTGGCAAATGGGTGGCTCAAATTCGCCCGTGGGGGTGGCCATTTTAAATTAAAAAAAAAAAAAGATATTTGGGAAATAAATAGTTTAATTGAGGGTAATTTGGGGAAGTAAATAGTAAAAATGACAATTTATGCCTGGTTAGACGAAATGGACTAACGGATTGGTCGAATTGTAATTTTTTTTAAACTTCGATGGGATACATTGTAAATTTTTAAACATTGGAGGCAACATTGAAAAAAGCCCAAACTTTGAGAGGTAAAGTGCAAACTTTCCCTTTAGTTTAAAATTAAAGAATATGATATAAGAGTAGAAAGTCATCTTTTTTCGAAGGTAGTAGAAAGCAATCTAACAATAAAGAGTATAAACCTATTGTAGGGGCTGTTAGAGTAGTAGAAAACAGTCTGATTTGAGCGTAGAAACAGTCCACTACTAAAAAACCAAGAATTAGAGACGATTTTTTTTTTTTTCTACGACGGTTTTTAAAAACCATCATAGAATTACAATTTAATGACGCTTTTTTCAAAAAGTGTCAAGAATTAAAAAAAATTATAGACGGTTTATCAAAAACAGTCTGAAATTTCCAGACGGTTTATACAAACCGTCAGGAAAAAAATTAAATCACGACGGTTTTAAAAAAAAAAACCGTCGTGACATTAGTCCGGGCAAATACACCGAACAAATGGATGACCTAATCGGAATGCATGAGCCTGGCTATGATCAATGGGGCCAGGACTCTCATGCAAAGAGGGGAGCCTGAGGGAGAGGTAGCCCTTGAGATGGAGCATAGCCCTTAGACAGCGGATGGCCCTACGAGGGAGGCATGGCCCTGAGAGGGAGGCTCACACATCAGCATAATCAGTATCAGAACCTTCACAACAAAACGATACTTCCCGACAACCGCGGGCGTTACGACATGGGCAAGTTTGCCACCACAGGTGAATTATTTTATATATATGATAGTCAGCTACTTTGATAATACTTATATTAATTTAATACCAGTCAAGTATAATATTCATTTTTTATGAGTTGCAGATGACCAGGGTATAAGAGTGTTAGACTGTTTGGTAGTTCCTATGGACCATATGACACTTACCTGGAGGGGGAAAGGGTAGTGGTCCAATTCAACCTCTCCTTCCAACCAATCGGCCTGGGTAGCGAGAAATTTAGAAGGATTGTAGGGAAGATCATAAGAAATGGTTGATTTGTACAGTTAAATGGTAATTGGAAGAAGTGATAAGTGCTGAAATGTTACACATTCAAGCCCCTTAATTCACATATGTTAATCTCTTAGTTTCATTATTAATATGATGTTTTGTTGTTTTTGTTGTTTTTTCTCTATTTTGTAGGTTTTGGAAGAAAAGAAGTCAATTCCAATCAATCGGGCCTTAAAACACATTAAACTATTGTAAAGCTGCTAAGCATTTGACCTTTGTGCACTATTTTTGGCCATAAACTCTTAACTCAAATTCGGATTAAAGAAAAAGTCTAAGGGGTGTGGAAAGAGGACTCAGAGGGAACAAATCATTAAGCCAAAGTTTTTGGTTCAAGGTGCGCTCAAGTACCCAAACTACGCGATCGAGCGCAAACTACGCGTCGACCCCTATTTTCTTGGCGCTCAATCGCCATCGCGCCGGCTGGAAAACATCCTGAAGTCGGCAGACTGATATGGAAATATGGCAATCCGACCCCAACTCGATCCTTAGACTTCCTAGGGTGCACAAAATTGATTCAGGGTTGTTCCTAAACTCTATAAATACTCTTCTAAGTCCATCTAAAACAAACACACAAGCTTGAGGAGGAAAGAATCAAAGGCTTCAAAGAACGGTTTTCTTAGTTTCTCTTTATTTTCAGTTTTTCTTTTAGTATTTTCTTATGAATGATGAATTTCATTCGAATTAATGTGTAAACTAGATACTTTAGTTATGGCTCGATTGAAGCCTTAATTATGTCTCTTTAAGGTTTCAATTTGTCTTGCTACAATTCATATTTGATGCCTTAACTTAATTATTTTCGGTTTTCTTGAATTCCTCACATGTATGTTGTTTGCATGATCATATGCTTGTAGTATGGATATTGTTATTTAGGTCAATTTGGATGGCCGGGTCCTGAGCCTGAATAAAGTAACAAAAGAACCCTATTATAGATTCTTGGATTAATCAACATGGAAAACCGGAGTAGATACCATGCTCTAGGCTTCATGTGCTTTGTCGACTCTCCATAGTTTAATGCTTTCTTGAAGAAACAACTTAGTAGATGCCATGCTAAATCCTTTGAGGAAAAGAAATAGTTAGAGTAAATGTCATGCCTAACTTGTTGCTTAGGGAGATTAATAGCCTAAAGAGTTAGATGCCCATGCCTAAGTTGGCAAACATTGAATATCATGATTATAGTTGTAGATTGCGCATATTGTTTACCTTATTTGAGTATGATTAGCGGTGGATATTCGAAGCCCTAAGGCCCTTATTCTTATTATTTCAATTCAATATTTATCTCGTTTCATTCATAATATCTTTTTTAGGAAATTTTCTTTAAGCATAATTTATTACCCAATCCTTGGTGGGAATGATCTCCGTTATTTGCCGTCTATACTATCGTTTTGATCTTGTGCATCTTGCGAGTAAACATGCATTTATTCGCCTATTTATTTAGGTGGATATTTGTACAACAGAAGCTACCATTGGAAGGGAACGGAGGATATGAGGACAACCCTAATGTTATGAAACTTTTTCCTAACATGTCAATCACTTCTTACAATTTTTTAGCTTATATTTTCAGTTAGACATATGAGAATTCCATTTTTTGGTGTAGAGAAAATTCTATTGTGGACCTGTTCAGTGCCCATCGGAGGACATAAAAAGGGTACGTTGATGGACCTCGCAAAGAAAAGAAGACAGTTAAGGTACGAGGGTTAAGAAGGGGGTCTGAAATTGACATAAGATGATTAACGTACGATTTGTGTCGATAAGGCGAGACGATTTGAAATTTTCGAGCAAGGAAGGACTTCGAAATCCAGTTGAGTAATGTGGTTGTCAAAGGGATGATAAGGTTTCTCCACTAATGCCAAAACACATAAATTATGGAATGATGTCGTTCTTTTTTTATTTTTTATTTATTTTGTTTAAGTAATCCCTATATTAACATACGAAGTTTATAAGCGTGTGGTAGAGAAGGTCCAAGACAAGTCGTGGCTTTAGACAAATTTCTTCACACATTGGATCGAAGAGCATCGCATAAGTTCACGAGAAATAGGGTAAACATATAACTCGCGGCAATTAATAAAAAAAGGTTCCCACGGCTCGTATGTACTCTTGTTAGCATCATTAATGCTTGTATAATAATCGTGAAAAAATGATTTTTTAAATTGGGGGCAGGAGGAAGATACAGGAGAAACTCCCGAACCTGATGCGATATGATTCAAGTCACGGAACAAATTCTTCTCT